>PNEQ01102963.1:63899-141168 GCA_003012365.1 Medauroidea extradentata
CACTGACACAACGTAGCTGTCTATAGACCAATAACGTGCATCAAATATTAAAATAGCGGTATTCTTATTGGCTTAGTCAAATAGGGCAGTAGCTTCGCGTACAAGGAAAAGCCAGTAATCTTTTGATAAGCTGAACGTACGTTGAAGCCTAGCAAATAGTCAAGTTTTCCCGCGATAAACCATCATCTCTACTAATAATCTATAATGATGGTATATCGCGTTAATGTTTTGTGTCAACATACCCTTGAAAACAGTTTAGTTTCTTGTGACATGTATGGTTAGGTGATGTACGCCTGACACAACGTAGCTGTCTGCAGACCAGTAATATGCATCACACAATACAATAGAGGTTATCTTATTGGCTTAGTCAAATAGGGCAACATCTCTACGTACAAGTGAAAGCTAGACATCTTTTGTTAAGCTGAACGTGCGTTGAAACCCAGCAAACAGTCAAGTTTTCTCGCGATGAACATTCATCTCTAATAAAAAGCAGTGGTTGTCGAAATTCGGGTACGTCGGTAAATCTCAGAACGCTAGTTCGGGCGGCTGCATCCACTCTCATGCCTCTTTTTTTTTAGCATCTACGCTTCCTGAATCGTGTCTCAAGGCGTGCGATACGCCTCTTGATATTCTACTGCTGTACGCGCCGTCACATTGGATTGTCGGTTTTCAAGGCGAGGCTGGCATTTTTCATGGATGACAACACACGCTATGCTCGTTTGTTGTAACTAGGGAATTAGTACGTGCAGGTACGTCAGTTTTTTGCTCATTTTCGCTAGGAAGTGTGTTACCTCGCTACACGTGTCTCACAAACTAAAATTAAAAGTGTTCGTGGGGGTACAGAATCCTGAGACGTGCCTCATTATGCTGGATTCACAATAGCCCGGCAGACACAACGCGAAATGTGCGACGCAAATATAATAACTCGTCAGCTTATCATCGTCAAGGTTTCTGCAATGTCGCGTGACAAAAATCGCGCGTGCGACGCGAATTTCAAATAAAATTATTTAAATTTTATTCGTTTCATGCACACGAAGAAGCTAAAAAACGGAATTTAATTTTATTCCCAAATGTTGGTGAACAGGTGAGTTGGCAATAAATTGTATTTATTTATATTACGAATAAATGTTGTCAATATAAGGGACCGTATAGTGCCAGTGGGTGTTTAAAATATATTACAAATAAACAGAAAAAATTGAAGTTCTAGAAATTCTATGTCTAACAAAAGGTTACTCTGTAATGACAAGGAACAATTTACTATGTATATATGTGTGTGTGTTTAATACTGTAAGAGTTAACGGCACACGTCAACAAACAACACGTTTTAACTTAAATCGTATTACATATCCGAGAAGAGACTACCTAAACCCATCTATATTATTGTAGACTACAATTTTTGCAGACACGGACATGCAAATACTTTGTGTAACGTTTGAGATTTATTGAGCAGTTTAAAGAACATAATAAAATACCCATACTGTTTCACTTGCACATCTATAATTTATTTTTATTTTAAATAAAACACAAATTCAGCTAGGAAAAAAGTGTTGGTTACGGTTATGTGAGGTATTTAAACTACGGTACGTGATATTTACAGTGAATGTCCACCGTCATCTGAGCGGCGTTGCGGAATAAACCAGACACTCGTGTACGGAGTGTTGCCTACACACAAGGCTCTGTGTCACCACGCCAAAACTCACTTGCGTTTTGCACGTAAACTATGAGTCCTAGACAGTCGCTGCAAGAGGACACTTTTTATTAATAAGTCCACATTATCCAATAATTCACTTTTAAATGTTGGATTATCCTTACGTTAAAAAAGTTGTTAGCATTTTAAGGATGACAATCCCTTTTTTCCGTAAGGGTTGGTTTTTCAGCCGTATTATCATGAAGTAATATTTGGAGTTTTATCCGTTTACGTCGATTAGTATTAGGTTTGTAGAAAATCATAGTTTTAAAATTTGATTTAAAAGGCGAATTACTCCCTTAATATTACGGTTACGTACAATATTTCTTATGTATTTTTTGCTTTATTTTTCATAAGAATCACCTGCCAGAGTTTGTGGCATTACAAGCCTTTTTAATGTCATCGCCTCGCGTATGTCGCGTTATTGTGATTCCAGCAATACGCGCCGGATATTGCTGCAACAAGTTCAGGGTTTGAGACTCGGATAAGACATGGTGTGACTTTTTATTCTCTTGCGGCACCAGAACTTCAGTTGCTGTAAGTGTACATAGATCAAACACAGGTTTGGGCAAGTATACTTTCATGTTATAAAAATAATCATAAAGGAAATAACGGTCATCGCGCTCGCTGAGACAACCACTCTTGCGAATTACCGTAGAATCTTCGACCTTGGACCCGGGCTGGCAAAACTCAAGCACCTGCGAACAATGAATCGGGTACAAAGCGAATCGGAAACTTCTTAGGTTAGAATGTCTCACTGCTCTTTGATCCTCTGTACAAACAGTGCTCTTGTCGTGTCAGAAAAACTTGCCTTTAAAAATAAAATTAAGAACATAGTCTTGATAGACTATGTACATGACGCAACGAAGGTAATATAAGTTGGCCTTACGTCTCAACAGCGAGGTAATTAGAGACGGCGACAAATAATTTTGCACAATGACAAGAGCTGAGAGAGGAGTCGGCCATGGCGTTTGTTTAAAAACCATCCATGCATTCGCCTGAAGCGATTTCGGGAAACCATAGAAAACCGAAATCAGGATGGCCGGAGCCGATGATCGAACCCGGGTCCTCCCGAATGCGAGTCCGACGTGTTACCGTTGCGCCACCTCGCTTGGTTATGGCACACTCGACGGACATTTTTTATTGTTTTAAAAATGTTTATATTTGTGTGAGATAAGGGTTGTTTTGTAGACATACATTGTGACTTTTTTTACGGCATTGAACTTTTTATAGCTTTCCTAGTCCTTTTATAATGGCGTGTCAAAGTCCGAATTTACATAAAACGGTTTTATGTTTTACAGGAAAACCAAGTGACTTACCCAACTCAAAAAATTCACACTGAATAACGAAGTTGCAAGCAGGCAGTTCTGCACGAAAAAATATATATATTTTATTTCTTTTGCCTCCTAAAGTACACAGGATGGCGCAGTGGCTAGTGCACTCACCTCCCACCAAGGCGATCCGGGTTCGATTCCCGGCGGACGATGTCGCTGGTCGGCGGGATTTCTCGGGGATCTCCCATTTCCACAGCTTCTCCCATTCCGGCGCCTCTTCACTGTACGTCGAGCAGATGCATACGGGCGTCTAGTAAATGTTGCATCCGCGGTGTGGTACCCTGGCCCTCGAGTATCCTACTTAAACGATATTTGCTATAGTAAAGAGGGCAATTCGTAATGATAACGAAGGTAGAAACATGTGACCTCGCTTGATTAGTAAAGAAGGTATTTTTTAACTGCAAAGCTCAAGTGAGTATGAATGCATACCAGCTAGGCAACCAGAGTAAATGACAACAATGCCCCAGCCAATTGAATGTATTGTTTACTGCTGATGTTAGTATTGACAACCAAAATTTTTATATTATATGCATACAGTTCTTTCCACGTTACAGTTGTATCCTTCTCATCAATTCATCTGTGTTTCGGGCACAGTGGAAAGTTGCTTTGCATCATTTTACAGTTGTTTCGAAAACTACAATGTTGTTTAATAGCACAAAACCTACAATGACATAAAAGGACTAAGAACTATAAAATGAGCAAGAAAAATACGAAAGAAACAAACATCCATGCGATATTTATTTTTAATAGCAGGCTCTGGCAAACTCTTGACGGCAGCCTGTATTTGTGAAAGGGACCGATCGAGGTGGCGTAACGGTGACATGTTGGCATTCGCATTTAGGAGGATACGGGTTCGATTTTCAGCTTCCGCCATCCTGATTTCGGTTTTCCTTGGTTTCCCAAAACAGCTCTAGGTGACTGCTGGGATAGCCACGGCGGATTCCCCTCTCAGTTTCTGTCATTGTGTAAAGTTATGTCATAGTCTCTGATGAGCACGGTTTCTACGCGACGTCATGTGGTTGCCTGCCCCAGCCGCCGAGCAGTCAGAGCTTCGTCAGTGGCAAGGTTATTCAGAAAGGGTTCATTACGCATGAGTAATGCCTGGTCAGTAATAGCATTGAAATAACGTACAGGTTTGATTACCCATTTCAGGTTTAGTACTACCTGTTAAGGGCGTGGCTACCACAATTTTCATCATCATGTTTTTATTTTTACATTTGTACCAGATTTTTTCCTTTATTTTAAACACAAAATGTGACTACATTTTGCTCTTACAACATTTTATTTATCTTGCATAGTTTTTGCATAATGGCTCGTTTAAGTCCAAATTTGCATGTTACTGTTTTATGGCCGACAATAAAAACCAACTCACTAACCAAACTGATAAAAATTCGAATTGAATAATGATGTTGTAGGCTATAAATTCAGCTGTGCTATACCACAAAATAAAATATTTTTGCGTTTTTAAAAAGTAATTAAATTTTTTATTGTTATTTTTAAATTTTAGCATGTTTATTTAAATACAAAAAAATTTTTAATTCTTTGGTTTTATGTACGAGAAATTGTAGCCTGAAACAGCTTTAACCGCTGTGGATTTTTTCAGTTTGATATGTCAGTTGGTTTTAGTGTCGTCCATAAAACGGTAACATGTAAATTTTTATTTTAATGAGTCGTTACAAGGAAACTATGAGAGATAAAAAAATTTCATAATAGCAAAATTTAGTCACATGTTGTCATTAATAATAAAAAAATATCTGGTACAAATAAAAATAAAAATATGGCGATGAAAAATTGCTGTAGATTGTGGCCTAAAGTATACTTTTAGCGGCTAGAAATAGCGAAATTATGTGTTCTTGTGGTCCGTTTTAGGTATGAAAATCTTGGCGCGCAATATATTTTAAAAGGTATAGGCATATATATACAATACACATTGATCTTTAATAATATGTCATTAAATGATGGAGTCATCACTGAATGCCTCACAGAAGCGAGATGTTGGTGAAGAGACTGCACGCCAGTTGAGTGACTTGCGTATAGAGGAGGGAGGCGTGATGCGCGCTTTGTGTCGTCCATATCTCTTCCGCACTTCTCAGACTCGAACAAGCACTATACATCTACCCAGGTAGCCAACTTAAGGCCACGGGTTCCTATTGATGCTGTTTATGCGAGTTGAACTTTTTTTAATACTGAAAGGGAACATATATCACAAAAATGTTACATATAAGTGTTGGGAATTGTTTGTACTAAGTAGCCTAATTTATTTTTCAGAAGATAAGTTTATATAATTTTGGCTAATTATCGACTAAATTAAATTATCTTGAAGTCAATAAGGTGTCAAAGTTATGAAAACTTTCATGTTTGTAAAAAAAAATTAGACCACATAGTAAAAACAATTTGCGATATTTCTAGGTAACAGTTTTGCTCCCTTTCAGAATTTAAAAAATAAAACTTGCCAAAATAGCTTCAATGGGAACTATTTTTATAACCCATACGAGGGCCGATATCGTAAATATCGTAAAACTGCTTAGTGGAAGATAGCTTTTTTTACGTTCGAGGCACGGAAACGGGGATGGCGACAAGTCGAATATAACGCGTCTGTCAAACACTTCATCGCCTCTAGGCGCAGAGTTCAAAACTAGCGTGCAGTGTTTTCGTAGAAAGTGTTTATCTACGGGACTTCAAGCGATGATCCTGTTATTTTATTTGCGGAAAGTATGAGGTAAAGTCCAATGTAGGTTCCTGTTATTTTGTTTCCCGATTAAGGTTGATATTTTCTCAGATACACCAACGTCGAAAGTCATTTTTAGCACTTTTAAGGAGCTTGGAAATCATGTTTTTAATTAGCGGATGGCGTTTTTGAAATCGCAGGGACACAGTTTGAAGTGTGTCATCTTTTCGTAGATAAGCTCATTGAAAACATTTTAAATATTTACACAAGAGAAAATACTTTCCGTACCACGCTACATCATGTCTCACGCGTCCGGTACACTAACTCTAAGTCTTTTTGCTATCTTTGTGACAGGATCGCGCAGTTCTCGCAGGCCGGGCTGCCGATCCCGACGAGGGGCCAGTACTTGTTCTACTACCCTGGGCTGCCGGGCAGCGCACCCGTCGTCTACGCCGTCAAAAACAACGACGAGAAGGGCGAGGAGGCGGAGGAGGGCGGAGAAGGCGGCGGCACCTCGCCACTGGACGGCATCTACAACTTCTTCGTCAGCTGGTGGGAGACCACGACTACGAAGCCCGTCGAAGAGGCGAACCCGGAGAATGTAAGCAGATCTTCCATTACGTCTAAGTGTTAACGAACCAGTAACTCCCCTTCGTATTGATTCAGCGTTTCTTCTTGTCTTTATTTTTATTTGAAGCCCGTAAATTCCAACTATCACAATGGAAACATAGCTATTGATCTTACCTTTCAACAGACATACCGTAAGCGGGGGTAACTTTGGGACACTTCAAAAATATGTTTTACATATGTAGTAGCCCTGAATAAAGAAATTTACTTGTGATAAATCACGCATAATAAATAGCCACATGACATTTAATTAATATTTACTCACATGAAAACTAAAATTAATATAAAAAGTTTCCGGAAGTCACTCTAAGTGTCCAAATTCAACCCCGATTTCAATTATACATTCCTATACTAACTGAACTAGAAACTCATAATTATGTCTTCTTTTGTGGAATCTAACGAAACTTTTATTTAAAAAAAATCATTGTTATGAATTCCTAGTCCAGGTCTTATGTGCTAACTGAAAGGTAAGATCAGTAGCAGTGTTTCCAGTGTCGTACTTGTGGAATTTTCGGTCGTAAAACAGAAAGAAGCAAGGAAAACCAACAAATCAGCACGCGTGTGCGGTATTCGCTCTGAAGTGTGTGCGAGCTTATGTATGTATGTGTGCATGCTTGTACGGGATGCAAGAATATTACTAGCCCAAACTCAGGGAAGTGCTTCCTGATGAGAAAGTAAGCCGAGATTATACGGGAGACTTCCAAGACTAGTGAATATTGCCCTTGAAGTTCGAGTTTAAAAATTACGCATTGTCAAAATATATTTAAAAATGAATAGGAGATATATTACGGTTCTGTGGGCAATGTTACGTGTTATTTAGAGTAACCCGTAAAAATTCAGCGTTTAAATCTTACCTTTTCATGAAAGTAATACGGAATGGTCACCCTCATATTGCATGAAATCACTTTGTCTTAAGGTTTTGTAAACGTGTAACGTTATCTATTCGAGCAGTAAATTACAAGGAACAAAAATAGGTCCTCTTGTTGCAAGCATCTAGAATGCACCGTTTGCCAGAAAAATGCACGATACTGTTGTCTAAATTATAATACAACGCCTGGTACGTATGCATAAAAGTGGTACTTTCTTATTTTGCAAAACAATATTTTTAAATTCAATTTTCAAGGGCTCAAACCTCCCTTAGTATTCACTTGTTTTGAAAGTATCCCATATAATGTCTGCGTACTTTTCCATGCAATCGCCTAATGGAGTATACATCTTGTATAGCTTTAATTATATACTCGCCAGACACCACAGTGCTACACACACTTGTTTCTCAGCTGTCTGCTATATTTTTCCGAAATGTAACATATGCTGAAGTGAGTTTGCGTAAATTTCCGGTTGCTTATTTTACATAGTTGTGTATGCGAGTACGTATACATGTGAAAGTATGCGCGCATGTATACATGTATGTGTGCATAAGCGTATGCACGTATTTATGCACGCGAACGTATGCATTTATCATATGCCTGTATGTACGTATGAATGTGTGCATTCATGTATGTATGTGCGTTTATTAGTCTGTATTTGCTGAAATTCATTGCTCAAAATTCATACATGTTTTCTTTGGCCAAATTGCAATACGAAAACAATTTTTACTAACTATACTACTGTGGCCTCTCAAAATGGTATATGAATCGGTTATTTGAGAAACCCGACCCCATAAATGTAACGTTTTCAGAATATCAAATAATTAATTACAGAATGTATTACAAATATAGTTGTGTGAAAAACAGTAAAGATCTGTTTAGTGTCGTCTACTTAGTAACATAATATTGGCTGGAATGAAAATAATGTTACGATTATAATATTTATGTTTTTATAGGATGGACATGTGGGGTTTCTGAAATGAATGAAGCTGTTAGAAGTGTTTGTTTGCATTTTGTAAAATCATCATTCTGACATCAATAAAATCAGTTCAAAAAGTGGTAACCGTGCATTAAAATCAATAATTTCGATAGACTAAGAAAGAAAAGTTTGGCGGAAATAAAAACGGTCGCCTTTGTGTGACACTCTTAGAGCATTGATTATCGTTGAAATTCATTTTCAAACCCTCATTAATAACGCCTGTCGCTACGCAACACGTGTAACGTGTGCTATGTGGTTTGTCTACCACACATACGCATTGATATGCATATTTGTTCAGTTGGCATTTAGGCAGTGTAAGTTGTGTCAGTAATCACATGATCACCGAGTAACAACTGGAAAATAGTGTCAATAATAACAACATTTACTTTTACAAAAATACGAACATAACATTGTAAATGACAGAAGTTTATTAAATGCACTGGTATTAGCTTTTGGTATGATATTAATGTTAACAGATCGTGTAACAGTTACTTAAAGAGGCGGCCTGGGATGTCGGCGCCTAACTGATGATATCGTACCACGGATTGTCAACCACATACTTGGTGTTTATTTATTTAATTAATTACATATGGCTCTATGTAGCACAGCTATGCTCAGAAAGTCGCTAGATAAAGCATCTCCTGAACTAAACGGAGGCTTCGGAATCGATGTCTTTTAATGTCTACTAGGCGCTGGGATCGAACCAACGACCCCTGCTTCCCTACATTAGTGAGATGTCCTAGCGATTGCCGCAGAGAACCCTCGAATAAATTGCAACTGATAGTTCCTGTAATCGTTCCTCGAGGATTTCGCTCACGTGACACTTTTAATCACCAAACCTAATTAAATAAATAAACTTAATTCGGAACACAATCAAACATGTTGGGTGGAACCTGACAATCTTTTCTACGACGTTGCCAGTTGTACGCCGACATCCCAGGTCGCCTCTTTAAACAAATCTAGAATGTGTTCTATTTACATCAATACCGTACCAAAGGCTGTTGTGAGAACAGTACTTCTAATAAACTTATCATGCGATTTAGAGTTATATGTTTCTATCTTTATTATTTTTGTATCATTAATAGTTATATACTCATTTACGAAAATATTACAGTGCCAGCCAAACAGTCGTATTAGACCACAGCAGGTAAGCACTATATTAAATAAAAAAACACAAAACAGGAGAGTACACATATTAGTTCCGTACAGTGCAGTAACAAATTTGCAACATTAGTAAATTCTTTTGACACATTAACGTATTGCGGCAGCACAAAAATAAATATAAAATATTTACAACTTTCATCTACATCTAACCAATTACATCTAACAATGTTTTGAGACAAAATAATCTTTTATAAAATTGATCAAAGGAATAACACATTTTGTTGACATTTTAAATTAGTACAGCGTTCGAATACGCTTCCAGATTTACCAGGGGAACAGAAAATTTCAGAGCTTCTACTCCTGTAATTTGGAATTTTCAGGGATAATGACTTGTGGATTTCCATATAATCAAAGACCGGAAAGAAACATTGCAAAATAAGTAATGCACCAATAGCTACTCTTATTTATTTTAAAGAACATGTATTATTATTATTATTGAAAATATTTCACAATTGTCACTTGGTGAATGTGTGATCAGTGACACACATACAGTGGCTAAATGCCAACTGAACTGATGTGCAGTGCACTGCGCCTGTGTGGTAGACAGGCCGCCTAGCATACGTTAAACAGGTTGCATAGCGACAGGCGTTATTAACAAACGTTCGAAAAGACTACAAAATTAATTTCAACGAGAAACAATTCCCTACGAGTGTCACATAAAGGTGACTTTTTTGTTTCTGTCAACCTTTTCTTTCTTAATCTATCAAAAAGGTTGATTAAATTACACCGTCTCCACTTTTCGATGAATTAGGCTACAGTGATGCGCCTACTGATTTTATTATTATTGTTGGAGGGATGATTTTTACAAAATGCTAACAAACACTGTTAAAAACTTCGTTCACATAAAATTTATACGAAATATTGGTCCTTAATATAACCTAGTTTATTATTTACGTAAACAAAAGCTTCCCCAAACCTCATAATTTAAGGGTGCGTGTAAGTCGTACATTTGTTTTATTTATATTTTGTCGTTAGGAATCACCTCCAAAAGGTTTTCGGTCTTAATCAAAGAATACGCACTTTCTATCTCTCTCTCTCTCCCTCTTTCCACACACACAAACACACACACACACACACACACACACATATATATATATATATATATATATATATATGTGTGTTTAGTAAGAAATATGCCTTAAAATTTATTTATACATTTTGTTTTCTCTAAAGTCGTAGAGTAGAGAAGATGAGTATTTCACTGATCCTATTAGTTTTTATAGTTTTGGTTTGAGCTGTAATAATAAGTATACACAAAATATCAATTTTATGTTTCTATAGGCCTACAGCTATCATCTTTTACACAATTGAGCCAACTATGTTTATACACTGCTTAAAAGCAGAGACAAGATGCGGGAAATATAAGCGTTTCTTGAATATTTTGCTCTACTTTTTAAGCATTAAACTAAGAACAACAGAATACTTAACCTCTGACAAAAAATATGTAACTGCTCGAGTACAATACGTACTTTTATTAGACTAACTTATTTAAAGTCAATGTACTACTTTTTATCACTGCAGTATGCATTACAGTTGCTGAAAACAAAACTACCGTTTTCTTCAGCATGAAAAAAATTAATTGATCCAGAATGTATTTGCCAATTGTGAAATATAAAGTCCTGCCTGTAAGTAAAAAGGTGGTTATGTTCTATATAATTAAATATAATAAAATAATTTAAAGAATTTTGCAATACATTTTAATATACCTATATCAAAGTTGAAATTTTCAAATAAGCACAGAAACAGGAGACAAAATGTACTTTAAACTGAATGGCGCAGGCAGTAACCATAGCATTTGCTGAGGTCTTTGAATGTTTTTTTTTTTGCAACGGGGGTGTAGGACATTGCTGAGTCTCAGAAAGCACAAAGTTCAATAAAGTAAGTATGCACGAGAATATAGGGGAAATACCAAAGGAACAAACCAAGAACGCTTCTTTGGTTTGTTCTTTCGGTACATTTTGCTGCTTATTTTCTTGTTCTTAGTCCTTGTATGTATAACTGTTGGTTTTCTTCGACTCGGCAACATTCGCTAGCAATGTCAGATATCCAACAAAAACTGTCACTGTAAAAATATTTGCAGTCAATAACCTTCAGACATTATTGAAATAGGTTGATTTTAAGTATTGGAACAAAAATCTTTGCTACAAAACTGATATTTTTGTTCAAGGAATGTATGGTAACAATCGTTTAACGACAGAAGAACTGTTAAGGTTAGATTTCAGTCGCCATATTAAATTATATTATTTTTCGCTTTTTTTTATTTCTAAGAAGGAAAATGTAGAATAAGCAATTATTCCTCAAATTCTATTTACTATTTGCTACATCACATACCTTGCGATTAAGCTGTTAACTTATAGTTACGTCGCAATTTGTGTGGCAAATTTTTTATATTAATAATTTGCCCGACAGATTATGACTTAACTGTACACTTCTAACTGTATTGCTACGTTTGTACTGTAGTACGAAGTAGATAGAATTTGCGGCATAGTCGCTGATGTAACATTTTTCTTCTCAGAATTAAAAAAAAAAGAAAAATCATAAAATTCAATATGGCGACCGAAACCGAGCCTTAATGAGCTATATGCTCACAAGTCTCTAAACACCACTGTTAAAAAAAATATTTCACCAGAAGGGAAATTACCTCTAGCTGGGAAAAAAAGTTGACATTTTGGATTAGATGACGGCTGCGAGGCGTAAGGCGGGACCTTGAAACCGCGCGAAATGCCTGGCACATTGCCCATGCTAAGTGCGAAACACGCATGGCGTCTGCCCGGACCACTTGAAGTAATTGGAGTGTTTTGCCGGGACGAAGGCCGACCAGACCGTACACGACGCGCGCTCTTCAAGGTCACTCAATCTCGCGAAATGATGTCCTGTCGTGGTAATTGGATCGAAGAAAACACCGCCCCCTAATTCTACCAGCCTATGCTTTTGTCGGAATATTGCCGACGCTTGTCGATGATTGTTACTTAAACATGGTCTAAACTGAATCGATAATGTTTTGAATATATTCAAGGCGTAAATATTAAAACATGGGAGGCTTCTACTAAACGGAAACTTTAATGACTGCCAGCTATGAATTATAATCTTGATACACGTGCGATCATATCTTGAAGTGATTTCGTGCTTGTGAAACAAAACTCTCTTGATAATCATCAATGTCATTAAAAACTTATACGTATAACAGCATCACTTTAAATGAATATTTCTGTATCGTAAAATTAAATACAATACCCTGCACTAAACTGAATAACTTACATTTATAACGTGTTTGACTGAAATCTCGTCAATTAAGTTGGCAACGAACAGCGAATACGTGTCCCGAATATTCGTCATATTAATTATAACGGCAGCTAAAATCGGTCCCTTAATGTTACTTTTATTCTAATTAGTATTGAAATTGCCTTTAAATTACTATTGCTTTATGGTTTCTTTCAACAGCGTAGCTTCACTTAGCTGACGTGTGAATGCCAGTAGTAAGATCAACTGGGAACACAAGTTTTATGAATAGTATACAGACACGCAAAAAAGGAAAGAAAAACACCCAGCAATGATTTTAAAATTTTCTACACATATCTGGATACAATTACAATAATTCTTCTAGCGCTGAGCTAAACTGCAAGAATCTTAAATCGTTAAGGGATCATTTATTATTTAGTATCACTTTGGTATGAATTTCGATATCCTGTATTATTAACTTTGGTATAAAACGTTTTAGATAATGAGCTGCCGGCATTTTGACGCGGAATATTATGGCACCGAATTATCTAATTTGAAGTGAACTCTTCTCTTACCTTTCGAACAATTATCAATTATAACAGTTGATTGCCCATAACAATCGGCCAAAAAATTTTGTTCACTGCAAAAGCGACACCAAGAAATGTGAAGATTATCAAACAAGAGGAAACTATCGTACGAATAAAACAATATTTGCAAACAGTGCTGGTGGTAATATTGAATGAGAAGTTTACATTTATTTGTAGTGTATTCATCACAATTTCTCGGTATTGTAGTCAATATACAATGCAATTTTGACAGTATTCCTTGAATAATGGATTCCCGTTTCCTTATATTTTTATTTTCGATTCTGACTAACCTATGCGCACAAAACATTCAATTAAGAGTCCCAACTGTTCTTTCTTGTGTGGGCGAGACTGCCAGTGCACGTGGTGACCTAAGGATATGTTTCTCATTCAGTATTATTGTGATATCGATCGTTTGTATGTTTATATTTATATTTGTGCTTGTGCATGCCACTATTTGCTTGTGAATAGTTAAATTCCTTCGTATTACGTTTCCACGCCACAAAACTAATTTCAACCTCACGTTAGTAAATCGTTTAATATTAGCGAGAGAATTAACCAAGGCCGCAGAGAAGTACTAGATTATGCAAAACGAGGATTGTAGGTATTTATGTGTTGTTTACATTCAACTAATGCTTCCTCCCAATATTCAAACGGCACACTGACCATAGATATCACTTCAGACCACACGTTGTACAAATATAGTCGTTATTTGTGTTCTTGGCAATAATGTTCCCTCAAACAGAGCAAGACATTGGCAGGGAACACGAATTAAGGAGTCATCCCAGTATATATTCACTTGGAGTGATTTCGCAAAACCCTGGAAAATCATTGTCATGATGCCCTGAGCGGGATTTTAATTTGGGTCATTTTGAATGCACGCCCACAGCTTTACTACAGCTTTATCTCGCTCACATTCAGAGCTTTCGGTATTATTCTGCAATAGATAGACTATCTGTATGATGAACATGGCACAAAATTGCTCATACATACATATAATTCTCATTAATTAGAGTTTTCTTTCCCACATAAGCAATAACTGATGAAGTAGATGTTATTTTAATTTGTCACCACTACAAACTAAAGACAATGGTTTTCGAATCCACTGCTTTACTATTACAAACATTACGTTCAGTGTGAGAGATCAGAAGTAATGATTTACTGAGTGTAAATTTCTTCCTCGTGTATATGTTACAGGAGCCGTCAAAAGTATCCGAGGGCCAGGTAGCAAGTCAAACTCCTGCGTCGGCCAACCTGGAGAGCTTCGACGAAGATGAGAACAAGGAACCTACATCTCCTAGCCCTATCGAACCCCCGAAACAACCAGAACAAAAACTCTTCCTCATAGGTCAGCCACAGTTCTTCGGTAACTACGACGCACTCAAAAACCCCGATATTCTCAAGGAGCTCGGGAACAAAAACCCCTTCCCCAGCATCTTGTCGACGGGCGTCCAACAGCCGTTCGTGTGGCAGAGCAAGTTCGCGTTGCCGAGCGACGGGACTCCCGGCAAGGCGGCCGCAGAGTTCCAGAAGATCCTCGCGGCGGCCAAGCTGAAGCAGGCGAGCGAAGATGACGCGGGCGGCAAGGCAGCGGCTCCGACCAAGAAGAAGACGAAGAAGCCGGCGCTGGATGCGGACACGGTGACGGTGGAGGCGCTGAAGATCGTGCCGCACGCCGCCTCCGACGAGGAGAGCGAGAGTGCCGAGGCCGTTGAGGCGGGTGAGGGGGAGCCGTCCGTGGCGCAGGTGAGGCCGCAGGCGATAGCGCTGGCCGGGCCCAGTGGCGTGGCAGCGGCGGCGCCAGTCGGCACGGCGGTGGTTGGTCGCGGCGGTCTCGCCGTGGCCGCGCCCTCGGCCACGGCGGTGGCCGGTCCGTCAGGTGGAGAGCCGCCCGTCATAGTGCCCGCCAACCGCGCCGCTCACCAGGCCTACGTCTCCGCACATGATCAGGCCAGGTTCCTGGAGCGCGTCTCACACGACGACGCTGACTACTACAACTACTCCGCCTAGACATCTGTATCACGGCGGTGGTAGGTTGCGGCGGTCTCGCCGTGACCGCGCCCTCGGCCACGGCGGTGGCCGGCCCGTCAGGCGGAGAGACGCCCGTCATAGTGTCCGCCAATCGCGCCACTCACCAGGCCTACATTTTCGCACACGACCATACCAGGTTCCTGGAGCGCTTCTACGACGCCGACTACTACAATTACTCCTCCTAGACGCCTGCGCTACCACCGTGCCACTTTATTTATTAATACTTCATGCTCATGTCAAGTGTAAACATCCTTCCGACTGAAGGAATATTCAATTATTAAGAAAAAATTAACTACCATTCTGATTACAATTTATTGCAAACATAACATTTGAAGAAAATCTGTACTGCATTCATGAAAATAAATTTTTTCTGCAAATTTCCAGTATTATCAATTGACTTACTCACTCACTGTTTAAGTAGTAATATAATGGTTATTCTAGAGAATATTTGTGGCAAGGAGCAAGAAAACAACATCCGAGTTCAGGCTTTGTTATTCGAAATGAACTTTTATTGTTCTTATTTATTACTGCCTATGTTATACCTAATACATTTTATAATTATATTTTAGAATTATTGAGCCTAAAAGTTATACATATTTGGAGAAAAGAATCTGCTAGGGCAAAACGCAACAGTATGTTAACATATACTAACAGTAAATCAAATAAAAATTTAAATTTTATTTAGAAACTTGAATGAACTTTTAATAGTATTTAAGAATGTAGGTAGCCTATTTCAAACATCGCCTATTTTACATTTTTATTTATATCCAACCCAGTTTTAGATTTCTGAAGCATAGAATATCTGGTATGATTTTACTATGGTGACAGAACTCAAACTTTATTTATTGGCATCAATAATAATATAAAAGTCATAACAGGCTTCCGCGGTCCTTGTCTTTGTAGATATCTCGAATTTAAAGGTTGAGTCCGTCGCAATGGTTTTGCACTGGCGTTTCGCCGTGCAAGCGTTTCGCCGCGCAAGCAACCGGCTGTAGATGTTAATATTACTTTTACTATCACATCATTGTGAAGTGCAGAGCGAGATATTTCGAAAGTTGTGAATCTAATGTGTTTTGGTATTGAAGAAGTGAGTGAAAATTCTTCTGACATCATGTAAGTTCATTCAAATCCAACAGCAACAGAAGTCCAGATACGTTAATGACGCTTTACCTGTCAAAAATGATGATATTGTTAATGTCGGATTTCAGTCAGTAATAATTGCTCCCTATAGAGAGAACTGGTGTATTTGCAGAAGAAGAATTTAAACCGAGATTATTTTCTTTCCTCCGCATGCATCGACAAAATAATTATGCCAAGTAGGTCTCTGTTAACTTTTATAGTCACAGTAAATTTGTGACTTCTTATTCACCCAAAGTAATTTCTACTGTACGAAGACATTTCTCCACAAGTAGCACTTGGGCAATGTAAGACAATGTTTTGTCAATCTACTGCAGTGAAAGTAACATCAATATTGATTGTGTACACTGCAATTGCAGCACTCGAGGTAAACACGCCATTAAATATTCCGGATAAATTTTTAGGTCTTTTGCAGGTTTCAAGGTGGATCGTTATTTCGCACAAAAATGTACTCAATACATTAAAGTTGCGATGGTTAAATGCTAAGAAAATATTTTTAGTAATAATTTTTTAAACTGCATTTTTATATAAAAAATGTTTACAACTACTACAGAAAATACAAACTCGTACGGAAAAACAAAACTGAAAATCCGGAATTATGGTTGCAAACCATTATAAAACTATTTCTTTACAGAAAAAAAAAAAAAAAAATAACCAAACAGAAAATCCCAAAATCTAATGTTGTTTGTACGTTAAAAAATTCCTAAATAATTCTATAGATGATCCTAAGTCACACTAAAACGTAAGCGAGCCAACACAACAAAGGCGCAGTCGAACGATGCAGACAAGAAGTACATTTAGACGTAAAGAAACAACTCTGAACGACACAAGGAAGACAGCCCACAATTATATTGGCCAAAAATTGAACGAAACAACAAAGACAGCACAGAGGAATACCGTAATACATATTTTATCACTATTATTATAATCAAAGAGCATTGATATTCTTTATATATAACATTTTAATGCTGCATTAGAAAAAAGTTATATTTATTTGTTCGGACAGAGTAGTTTTATATACGTGGCATTAGATAAAGGGAGAATTTCTACAGTCTTGCTTATCAGCTTGCTTATCTTGCTAATCAGGGAAAAATTCACAAAGTCTCTCCAACCAATATTATGACTCCAGGATGGGTGTACCTTATATGTATGGGTGGCCCTATATTTTGGGTTGGTACTGTATATATTTTTTTGCCTGTTCGTATCTTTCAACCCATGTTCATATAAACGTTGCCACGTGTTTTTATTTACATAAGCCTTTACTGTGTTTTCGTATACTCGCCACTGCTCAGAAAATAGTTTTCTACATTTACTAATTAAATATACAAAATATGAATAAAATTACCAGCTCGTTAACGTAAGTATCTGCGACGTAACTTTATGCAAGCTAAGTTTCTCTATATCAACTCTTTTATTTATGCACTGCACTCCCTCGGTGTTCTCTCCAAAATCCCCAAAATAATGTAATGTCTGCACTGTTCGTAAATAAAATGTCAACGGTTTCGCAATTAAAAGTATATATTGAATTGTAGCACCTCGAAATGCACACTTAATATTATAGCAGTGGCAAAATATGGCCAAGGTTTAAAAAAACATTCGTGAATAATACCTCGACAACAATTTTTTTATGTACAGTAGGCCTATGCATATAATCATTCAACAATAATCCAGGAACATATCCATAAATATACACCTCGGAGGCATAAGACACTTTTTATCAAAATGAACTTTTTACCATAAACATTATTAATGTTGCAAGTACTTTCTAGTAACATACAACACAAAGTCAGTGTTGTGCCAAAAACCTAAATTTTTGGGTCAGCTGAATTCACTTGTAAATCGCTCGATTCAAACAGTTCTTCTGAAAATTATGATTCTTGCGAAATGTCTTGTACCCCCGAGGTAAAGATGTATGTTACTCTCTGAATTAAGAAAATTAAAAGATTCACTGTAAAAACCGACTTTCTGTTTTCCTTCATTCTAAAAAAAGTGACATATACTACGTTTAGAGTAACAACTCAATCCGGATTGAACTAGGAGTGGACTGAAGAATCTAGGTTCAAATTGTACTTTAAACGCTTTCCTACTGGACTGAAGTAAGAGTGGAGTGAGTAATCCAGTCCAGTCGGTGAGGTGGACTGGACTGTTCAATCCGGATTGAAACGTTTACTGTAAACATCCATCAGACTGAACTAAACGAAATCGAAGCGGTCGCCATATCAAATAGTTTCTTTGGTTATGTACGACGTTAGAATCGTCCTGGGCCAGCTAAATACAACTGTTTTATATTATAAAAATGATTGGAAGTGCCAAATATATCAAAATAAATATCTCTTCGGATAAATTCAAGCAAAATATCTAGTAAATATTCGCCGCTTGCTTTTTTGACAGTAAATTGTTCTGTAGCTCAGTGTTTTGCAACGAGATGTCTCTAGACACAGATTCAGTCCATGTTTAAATGTCAATCTGAATCGAACATTTAACTGTAAACGCATTTCAGTACACTTTCATTCGCTCCATGTTGAATCAAGTCCAAGTTCAGTCCAGTCTGGAATTTTACCATATAAGCACTAAAACAGTACGCAATTTCGTCTGTCATAATCTATAGGTCTACGACGAGCACGATTACAATTACGAAACAACTAGACCATAAATAAGTGCTTGCACATTTTTTTCACATCACATTCAAAACCAAAACTGCAATTGCATAGATAGACACAAACATAAAAATTTATTTCCATATTTATTTTGAACGGTGTTCAGATAGGAAATTATCCTTGGCTGTTTATTAATAAGTAATTCCTATTGAAACTCTAGCAATCGTAAAACTTAACAATACACTTACAGAATGTCTATAAGTTTAGATAATTTGACAACTAAATTAAGAAACAGTCAATTGTTACAATTCTGCATGAGTGATAAACTTAGTAATATAATTAATTTATCATGTAGCGTACAACGCTGTACGAATACAATGCTTTGTAGCAAAGCTAGCTCTTGCGCCATCTTATCGGCGAAATTATGAACTATGGCGCTTAGAATAGCAGTAACCTGAGCTTTGTTTAGGCGGGTTGTACCTTTTACAACTTCTACACCCAAAGGTGTAGTTGGGTGTAGTGGGTGTAGATGGCCAGAGACCAAAGGTGTAGGAAGTGCAGAAAGTCCGCCTGCACGCCTAGGTGTAGATGAGTGTGAATTGTTTTGTTTACTTTCTGTGTTAGTGACATGGCAGTAAATTGTAAATATTGCGAGATATTTGAATGCAGGCAAAGACAGATGCAGGTGATGAATTCGATGATAAACGTGCCGTTACAGCACCTACCTGAGCAAATCTGTAAAGTGTTTTGATCGAATTACAAATTTTAATAAAATGTTTGGTCCTATAACCTTAATGTATAACCTTTATGCAGCTCATTTCATACGTCACGTCACACAACAGGTAGCTCTACTGGAGAAGGAATGTCAACTCTTAATTTAATCTTATTAGTTTTACGAGTTGGTATCATAATTAGGCTATATTCATTACAAGTAGTGACATAACCCACAAATGTTACTAAAAATAGCAATACAAATATAAATTTTATTTTACACATCTCCCAGATGAAGCAGAATACAATTTTTACAATATTGCAGATGTTCTGATTCAAAACTGGAAAGCCAACTTCTTAAGACAACACAGCTATTTGTAACATGTTTCGAAAATAGCGCCGAATTCTGTTTTACAACTTCTACACCGAAACTACTCCACCTCGCAGAGGTGGTGTAGAAGGTGTAACACCCGGGTGTAGAAGTTGTAGTTACACCCGCCGCCTGAACGCTTTGGTTGTAATAACCAGAACGTCACTTCCGGCAAGAAAAACGCGATGTTGCAGTTTGGGTATAGAAGTTGTAACAGTTGCAGCTAGGTGTAGACCGCCTAAACAAAGCTCTGGTGACAGAACAACTGAACAAGTCGTTTTATGCGGATGATAAGAGCCTAAGTATGTTGATAAAATAAGATTACGCATAACATAAAATACTGAAATGTCGATTTCATTTTCTTTTCATTAAAAATTGTATAAGAAAATATGTGGAAGTTTATTCGGTAATGTGCTGCCAAACATAGGCCATACAAGGAGCGGGGCAACTATAATTAACGTTTAATTCTACAAACTAACACAAAGTTATTTCCTTTTTTTAAATTTTGAGACAAATGGCACTGTCTCGGGTTATGTACTGGGTAGCAGTTGGCAAACCTGCACCCCAAGAAAGTCACTAAACGACTGTGTATATCTTTTTGCATATTTATCATCAGTATTAAAGGGCTTATTTTTATATTACGTTTTAGTGAATTGTATTTTATATAGGCTTAGTTAAATTATAGCAAGATGGTTACTAATAATTAGAGATGATGGAATATCGCGAAAATTGTTTGTGCCGACATAGCCTTGAAAACACTGGCGCAACGTAGCTGGCTGCAGACCAATAAAATGCATCAAATATTACAACAGCGGGATTCTTATTGGTTCAGTCAAATAGGGTAACAGCTCCATGTACGAGCGAAAGCCAGTTATCTTTTCATAAGCTCAACGTACGTTGAAGTCTAGCCAATAGTAAAGTTTTCCCGCGATAAACAATCATCTCTACTTATAATATATAAGTTGGCACGGTGTTTGAGTATAGTTGGAGCATGTGGCTTCAGGATTGCTATGTTGAGCAATTAACGTGCCTTAACGTAACTGTCGGCAAAGTCTACAAGCATCAGGAATTGCCGCAAATACTGCGGACGTCAATTTATATAGTAAGGTAACTAGTGTGGCACCATACGTGAAGATAATGGGACAAATACGCATCGCAGCAACTCTGTTATGAAAATACGTGACCTGGAAGATCTACAGTTAAAAAGGTATGCATTTGTAACTGTTTATAAGCCAAGTAATTGGGCTAGATTTTCCGTGTTATTCAAGAACGTAACATTTGTGGATCACCTGCACAATTATCTGCAAACTGAAGCAAACATAACTTATACATACGTATTTTGAACGTTCTATTAAATTTTAAACATTTAAAGTTAATGATTTCCTTCTACTTTACTAAGCTCAGAACTAGTAATCTAGCAAACGGCCCTTTAGGTGATGTGCCCTTTATTAATAAATATTGTGTTGACCTCTGTTACAAACCAAGGGTGAGGCAAGTGTGGTACACATCCCACGTAAGAGGGTATATCACCACAAAAAAAATGCTCGCTTTATCGGGAACCACCCGTAGAAATATTATTTACACACGTATAACTAATAATGCAAGGAATTTCGGATTATGACGAATGTAACACCGTGGATTCTTTTACCGGTTGACCACGAGGAAAGTTGTCATTATGAAAGCGATATAGAAAGGAAAGTTTACAAAAGACAATGGTTAAACGTACGTGAACATTTTCGTAGAGGAAATCCATCACGTTTGTGTGGCAAACATGATATCAGTATGGTGATATCCATCTTCCCTGATGCAAATTTCAATTCTGGTCACGAAGCGTCCACCATACCTGTTCCAGTTCCACCTACCAAGAAATGGTCTCCTCCAAGTCATTCAAAGTACTGGGTTCGTATCGATACACCCGATACTTTAAATACACCTACAAAAAAACGTCGCATATGCTACGGTCTAGGGATCGAGGAGGTCAGGGCACATCACATTTGTGTTGTAAGCAAACATACGCTGTTGAACCGACCACTGCTCTATTCCTACTGGAATGGCAACGCGTCACAAGGTGTCTCAGGGTAAGGTTAATTCTACTACAGGTTAGAAAGATCAACGTTAAAAGTATGTCACAAGGAAAATTGAGCGCTGGTATCGATAATGGTTGCAAACTGATCAATCATAGAGCTTTCCTGAAATTTACGTTACGTAAATTTGATAAATTAAAAGCGAAATTGGTTTATATTCACTTTAAAATTAAGTTAAATGACTTCTGTCGTTTCCAAGCCTATTTGAATTTAATTTTAGTACAGTTTCGTGTTCTTCTGGTCTGTTTGCGATAGCAGCGAAACTAGCGGCAGAAATTTTCCCTGTGCCAAACTCTCCCATAAGAAAACACATTTATTTCTAAACTTTAGTAGAATTAACCTTACACAGGGTTGCCAGATTTTTCTACCAGCAAGTAGTCAGCATTACAAACACCAGAAGTAGCCAACGTAAAACAAATGACGGCATGAATCAGGAATTAATTTTCATACATTGAGGTTATTACTGGCAAAATAGGCGATATTTCTAGTTCGTTTACCAAAAGTTTATCTAATCAATATATTCATGTAGTACTGTTAGACGTTCTATGTTGATGAAGTTAGTCAGGGAGTGGAATTTACTAAGGGAGAGACTTTAGTGTCAGTGAGAGATGTTCGAGGATTTAGAAACGGTATTATAGGGTGTAAAATAGTGCACTCTCGCCACCGGGCGACATCCCAATTGATGCAAATAATTATGACTAATATTATCTGAAAAGGCCCATAACTCTTGTTCTAATTCCCGCCTATCTTTCCTTACTTTTTGTTGTCCTTAGGCTGCTTGATGTTCGAAACTGTCAAGATATTTACTTGACAAAATCGCAAATATAATGACCTGTCACGAAAGTAACGTCATATTGGAGACATAACATTCATGAAAAATATTTGTCCATAGATATGAGAGTGCCAATAATGCCAAGAAAATGTTCTCAACTATCGAAATTCCCGTACAGCAGTTGCACATCAGCTTATCTACATTATAGGTTCGATGCTTGACTTAGTTAAGCAGCGTCAAGGTTGTATGATACCAATTCTGACAATACGCACTTTGAGATAACACTGCACAATTGTATGTTCTCCAGCAGCTGGAGAAAATATATCATTTTCATTTCTGGCAGAAAGGGTAGTTGTGGGTAATAAATGAAAATGCTTTAATTTTAATGACTACAACAGTCTATCTGCTACAGAGAAAATTAGCTCGTCAGAACAAAATGTAGTAATTTACAGTGCAGCGCATTACTACACTTTTTATCTTTGGTACATTTACTATCATGCTTCGGGCAAAATTATATAATCGCTTTTAGACACAAACCTCAAATAGTACGGGTTTAGCAACCATACAAATTTATTAATGCTTGAATCTGAATATGGGTCTGAGTACAAGCCTTGCAGAACATTGCAAAAATATACATCAGTTCCTCTTGGAGAGCAATTCTGGTATGAACGCTTACCTTCGACATATAAAAAAGGTACAATTTAATTAAGAATAGGGTTGCGCAGGGGTAAACACTAGACTTACATCCGGGACGGTTAGAGTTTACTGCTAGAATGGCCACCCTGCTTGTGAATTTCAAAGGTTTTCCAAAACTCCAGAAACACTGTAGTGTGATGCCAGGATGATATGATAACATAGGCCTTCTCTGGTTCCTTGTTAATTACCTAATCATCCTTAGCGCTTACATATCAAGGCCTTTACCCTGATCAATGATTGAATCGCGTAACAAAACAAATAAAAATAAGGGATGTGAGTACGTGGCGAAACGGTGTGTTTTAATTTTAATGCAGAATCATTGTAAAATAATTATAGGTTAATTTCCAAAAATTCTATTGCGATAATTCCGCATGCATGACAAATGAATGAAAGATTCCGTTATTATTTGTATCAAGCAGTTTAGCAGGAATATATCCTGTGCTGTGTCGAAGAGAATATTTTGATAATACAATTCGAACAAATGTTACAGCCTAAAAAATGAAAATACAATAAAATTATCTAACACTCCACCTTAAGGCGCCCGCCTACTGGTCGTGTACTTGTGTGAGTGAGGCACGGTGCCAAGGGCAATGCTGACTGGCTCATCTGGTGCGGTATCGCCTCTACCGCAAGACACTGAAACTACGTGCAGTGGTATCGTAGGTCATTCGCCCGACTGACACTTTCAGTGGTTACCCCATCTCTTTATTGGTGAAAAGTTTTAAGCCAAGTCCATTGCATGTTTCTAGATTAGTTTCACACGAAGCTCGTGAGTAGTTTTTGAAATATAACATGTTGAATGTGAGTGAGTGAGAGGTTTTGGTCAGCGCTTAACGTCAAAGTCTTTAGCGCTGGTAAAGGTGTGACACGATGTGAGTGTGGAGCAGCATCGGAACGAAATGGCGGGGGAAACGGGATATCCCCGAGAAAACCTCCGACCAACGGCATCGTCCGGCACGATTACCACATACGAAAATCCGGGGACCGACCCCGCCGGGAATCGAACCCGGATCGTGTTGGTGGGAGGCGAATTTCCTGGCAATGCGGCCACCACGCCCCTCCCCCCCAATGTTGAAAAAGCTGTTTTTAGCCATTTTTAAGGGCTGCGAAATTCTTTTTCTAATTGTTATGAAGTTCTTAACGTACATTTACGCCATAGTTTGAAGCGTATTTTCCTTTCGTACGTTGACGCAATTGACTCACGAGGAATATTTCCGTAAAAAAGTATTTACGAACACACTGCAACACATTTTAAGTGCGCGGTAGGCGGCGCCGTTAAGAGTCGGTGAGGGTGAAGTGATGTGAAGGGGCAGTACAAGATCCATGCCCTAGCCAGGATTCGAACCCAATATCTCTCGCACCGTAGATCGGCGTCTAACCGACTACGCTACGGAGGCCGACTCATACAAATGGCGCATGACGTAGTTTCTATGGCGAGGAGTTATGAGGCCACGAGACTGAAAGGGGAGACCGACCATCCGCCATACTGATACATGAAGGCTACCATAGAAACGTGTTTACTTTAACTGTGGATTGTCCAACCATGATCTAATTTCTAGAGACCTAAAAAATTCGCGTTTTCTTTTAGGCGCAAGCTAGAATTCCAGAAACTATAGGTCCGTATCACGTTCACAATTGGCCGTTTATTTACTCGACACTTCCGGGAAGTATCTGAGCCAATAATAAAACTGTAACTGAACACAGACCCATTTCACTATGTCATCGAGCAGCTAATAAACAGCTGCTATCACGTTCAGTAAACAAATATTCTTGGAAACTAGCCTACAGGTCAGTGAACCCGCAAATTTTTCCGGCCTCTACTCATTTCTCAAAACACATACAGGGACAGCTGATTGCACTGCGCAATATCGTTATGTGAATAAGCAAAGTCAGCTTGACAGTATAAGCTGCTAACAATCCATCTGTATTTTTCACTCATCTCTGGTTCATACAGAGTTGTATCGGTGGGCGACATGCTGGACAAGGTAGGGATCGAGCATCTGACGTGGCCAGCGCGCTCACCAGGCTTCACTCCAATCGATCACGTCTGGGATGCATTGTCACTTTGCAGCAATGTTGGCCGTTCTTTGTGATCACACACCATACCAGACGACTCATTCAGTAGTGTTAGCGTCTGTTGTTTGTTATTTCCAACTGGCGCTACGTCCAGTCCATAATAATGAACACAATCTTCTTTACATGCCAACCATCTTGCCTCACATACATTTTGTTTGAACCCCTTATTATTTTGAGCAGCGTACATGACGATCGGTAGGTATGTAAAGTGCGCCACACGTCGCGACATAAGAATCTCGAAGGACGTAAAATAACCCTGTCTCCTGCTTACTCAACAACTGCCTGACCCTGAAGTGCCATATTTAGAACATATAACAAGGGGTAATAAAAGAGAAGACGGAGTTTTGTTAACGATGAGTATTTTTACGACGTACGTTGCCGCCTGGCAATCAAACTCCAACCGCCACTGCTGTGGTAGCAGCGAGGGATACACCCCGTAATCAGAAGTCGGAAACCAGTCTTATTATTATTCTTTTTACTGCTCGCCTGTGCTATTTCTCACTGAAGCTGATTTAATTACAGTTTTCGAGTGTTATTCTGGCTTTCTTGGCTGACCGCAGCCTGAATTACAAGTAACCTGCTTGAGAATGCCAAGTCCGTACGCCGAAACATAATACTCACTTTCACCAAGGTGGTCACGCTATGTTTTCGTGTACAAACATCCCTGGATCTTACACCCGTGCATACACAGCTGCGGGGCTACTAACTTTTAAAATAAAAGTTCCTCATAAGCTGTTCTTAGGTTACTATCAAGCCTTTGACTGTGTATGATTTATATTTGTACGACTTAGTTTATCGCTTTGCGACCGAGGTTATTGAAGCTAAGGCGCCTTAGTAAACTCAGGATATCAGGTTACTCTTCTGGGTAAAAAACCAGAGAATATTTCTTTTAGGTATAATAAGTTCAGCTTTGTATATTATGTACGACGTTTCAGTAATATCCTCTTGGAATATGACATGAAAGTTAACATGTAATAGTTAATAATACTCTCCATTAGGGTAAACTGACCATACATCGTGATATAACATAATATCGTGATAAACCACGTTGAGGGCTTCACAACTTTGGGAAGGCTCTATACACCGAGTTCACTAGGTCGCCAACAGAGAGCAGGCATGTACAGTTTCGGCAATAAGTGACCACTGTATCAAATATAATATCACAATTAAAATGTTAAACATGTTTCTGTTACTGAAGTTCGAAGTCTTAGTATCACGAAGTAGAGTAGGTTTACCCTATTTAGGTAAATTCACTCAACTAACTCATATGCACATTAACTCTAGAAGTCATAGTGATCATTAACACCAGAATTTTTAAATCAAACACAATAAAATATGCTTAAAAATGGTAGAAACCTATTTCCACGAATTTATGGAAAGTTACTGTCAAGCATCCGTAAACTGGTAATACGGACAATTCTTCGTAAACAAACAATTACGGAAGCCACTTCCGTAAAATCACAGTATTTTTCTGTAAATATTTCCGTGAATTAACGGAAATTTTTAACAGTGTACTTGAATTTTTTCTGCGAGGTCGGTCTCAGGATTTTCACAAGTGGGAACCGTGCCGGACGATGTCGCTGGTCGGTGGGTTTTCTCGAGGACCTCCCGTTTCCCCCGCCCATTAATTCCAGGCGTTGGTCCATACTCATATGTCACACCTCATCAGAGCTAAAGACCTCGATGTTGAGTGCTGACCAAAAATCTCTTCACTTTACTTCTTACTTGAATTTAAAAATGAAGACAAATTTCGGTAACAGCTTACTCCGTAGCGTTGTAGATATCACTAACTCCCTTAGTAAAAAGTAGGACTGGATTTTAGTAAAAAGACCTCATCAACGATTCACATATGTATACAACCTCTGGTCATGGCTCGAACAGCCGTTGGTCGCTGAGCCAGAAAATACGCCGTAGAAGTAAAGCAAATTATCCGCAGAAATAGGCAGACTAGGTTCCAGAATTGCATTGGTAATAACCTTCCTGCGGAAAATCAACGAAGTTGTGAAGCATAGTGAAGTACCACATTAAGCGTCAATTGCGAGTGAAGCCAGGCTCAGACCTATGAGCTGATTTGAGAAACTCCACGTTTTATTGAATAGCTCAGTACAAAATTATAACACCCGCAACTCACCTTGATAGAGAAATTGACTCATGATATATCTCAAATGACTGGATCATTAATGATAAGAGGGCGTGGTACATAATTCAACGCTAAATGCATTAATCTATAACTGTAGGTTTCTTGAAGTCAATTTGCGAAAATTAAACAATAGCAATCCTAGACTATAGTTTTAGCCAACGTTTTAAACAAAATTGTTTCCAGTGTTACGAGTTTCTGAGCCACGATCTCTGACACCGGGACCTCGTGCATTTAACTGCGGCGCAAGAGATCACGCGTAGCGAATTAGTAATTCTGGATAAATATTTACTCAAAAGTTGGCAAATACCATCATATAGGATTGTCATTGAGTATTTTATTCACATTGGCTTCGAAAAAAGCGTAGAACTCAATTGATGTTTTCAGCGTTCATTTATCTACCACGCACTCTTAAGGGCATAGGCCCGAGTTTCTTCATGTTTGACGATAATTATTTTTTAAAACATAAACGGGAACCGATATTGTAAAATCGCTCCTTAACTTTGTTATGACTGGTTTTAACTACGTGCCCTAATTTTGTCGAGACAGAAGACAGCAAAATAGTTGTTAATTAATTAAATAACGAAATTTCCTTTTAACTGAAATATTAGCTAAAATCTTCATACAGTTTGTCTCGAAAAACTATATTACGTAGTAAAACCAATTCGCAACAAAGTTACGAAGCAATTTTACGATATCGGTTCTCTTATGGGCTTTAAAAAATATTTCTCACGAAATCCGAGAAACTCGGGGCCATGTCCTGCTTTGGAAATTTTAAGACAACTATTAAATGAAAATAGCATTCCATTTTAGTACTTAAAATATAACAACACACTTCAAAAACACTAACAGGCAATCCACGAAAATTATTTTTATACTAGCGAATGTTGTAGATTACATGTTTTGTCTAATTTCCAATAAGGCCGGATTGACCACAACATTTTCTAAATCTAAGTATCGATGTATATGAAGTAAACAACGTGATATTTAATAGATTATATGCAATAAATATCTGGTAGTGATAATATAACAAGGTTCCAGTAAACAATAAATAAGGCAAATAGCAATACAAGCTAGACGAGCAATTAATAAGTTGAATTCCATCCTAGTGGTTAGACAAAATTGAGAAAAAGACAAAAAATTATGTTAATCAATAGAAACATAGTTTAATGGAGCTGAACACGGGAAACGACAAAACATGACAGGCAATGATTAAAAGCTATGCATGTTAGTATTTTAGAGAATAGGCCTATTATTAGAGGCCTACGAGTTTCGGGTTTTTATTCGGCAACAAATTGGACATAAAGTTACTGTGTGCTCATCTGACTTCTGCTGTTTGGGTGGCACGCCTGCAAGACATTTTCAACCAATGATATAGGGCCAACTGTAATACGGGCACACAAAGTTACGGTGGCCCGGAGCCAATGACACCACGGAGTGTATTCGGGTGGTTATATGTCAATGAATTCTAGCCTGTGGGTAAATAATAACGAGAAATTTGCCAGTCTCTAGCTATGATTAGAGATGATGTTTTATCGCGGGAAAACTTGACTGTTTGCTGGATCTCAACACTCGTTCAACTTGTTAGATTACTGCTGGTTTTCTTTTGTTGGTGCACAGAAAAAACGGTTTTGTGGTGACTGCAAAATAAATTGTCAATACGGACCTCACAAAATATTTTTTTCAGTAGTTACACAACTTGTTGGTAGTCAGTGCAAAGCGTCTTTGGAGACAGCAAAAATTTTTAGTAGTCACCACAAAAAAATTTGGTAAGGTCCATAATGGCAAAATATCTTGTGGTGACCAATAAGTATTTTTTTCAGTGTGGAGCTGTTTTTCCTATTTCATTGAGCTAGTAAGAATCCTGATATTGTAACATTTGCTGCCTGTTGATGGTCTGCAGACAGCTACGCTGTGTCAGACGTACATCATCCAATCATATATGTTGCAAGAAACTGCAGCGTTTTCAAGGGTATGTTGACCCAAAACTTTTTCGCGATACACCATCATCTCTAACTATCATTAGGGCAACGAGTTTGTAGCGGAAATATTTTTGCACCATTTTGTTTCAATGTCTTTTGTGCACAACGCCAGCTCTGATTCATGGTTATTGGCAGTGTGTCGTTGTTCAGACACGTCCCTCATTTGACTGCACCAATCAGAATAAGGCTATTGTGACATCATATGTCTGAGATTCGCCAGTAGAACCCCAAGACAAGTGAGAGTTGAAACATTCAATCACTGACCTTGAAGCAGAGCTGCAGATGTGCACATAAATCATCGAAACCAAACGTTGCAATAGTCTTTTCCAGTGGCGGCTCGTGGATTGTTGCCAGGTAGGGCGGCAGTTGCCAAGATCTGTACAATGTTGTGCGCTGGTTGACTCTACGGCCACTGACACGCTGATGTGCAGGAGTGGCCACAAAAGTTCTAGTAGACGGCAAATCTTTCATTGTCATTGGTCTACAGCGCGTTCGTCAAGAGTATACGGTCCCGACTATCTGCAGCCCCACCTGGCAACAGCCCACGAGCCGCCACTGATCTTTTCGCCATAAAATCGTGGCTGTACCTATGGTGTATGAGGTCCTTCGCAGAAATGAAAAATATTGCGGCCACCCGTCGCGTGGATATACTGGCTAAACCTCTCTGTTGTTGTCAGTAGTTCAGGGAACAATTTGCATAGTGGAAAGCAAGCAGTTCTACTAGTCGCTTGCACTTTTGGCGAAAGACGAGTATAAATAATTCCAGTCACGACGCAGTGGTGGCGTCAACTGAGCAGCTGGTTTCTCTTTCACGTAGCGCCGTACGTAACTGCACGGCTACAGCAACGCGGCTGTCTTCAACTGTTTCCAGTAATTTGTACAGTGTGCCTTAAGAGTGCGTCGTAGATAAATAAACGCTGAAAACATCAGTTTATATCTACGCTTTATTCGAAGCTGTTTTTGGATAAAATACTCAATGACAATCCTAGATAATGGTATTTGCCAACTTTATGAGTAAATATTTATCCAGAATTACTAATTCGTTACACGTGATCTCTTGCGTCGCTGTTAATTGCACGAGGTTCCGGCGTCAGAGATTGTGCCTCAGAAGTTTGTAACACTTGAAACAATTTTGTTCAAAACATTGGCTAAAACTATAGTCTAGGATTGCGATTGTTTAATTTTCGCAAATTGGCTTCAAGAAACCTGCAGTTATAGATTAATGCTTTTAGCGTTGAATATGTACCACACCCTATTAATGACGCCGCCTATATGTGCGCCAGAGGCTCAAAAGTGACGTAGCTATAAGGGCGACCTTGAAGCGCGCAGCAAATGCAGCATCATCACAACGAGCCAAACATTGAACTAGCGAGCAAGATTATCGTCGATATATTTGTACTATGGGTCTTCAAGAGGGCGGTTCACTTCAGTTTTCAACGACTTTTATTATTTTTATATTTGTACCAGACGTTTTTTCTTATTTTAGACATAAATTGTGATTAAAACTTCCTCTTAGGAAATTTTTGTACCTCTTATAGTTTTTGCGTAATGAGTCATAAACGTCAAATTTTTCACTTTACGGTTTTATGCACGCCGCTAAAAACCAACTGACATACCAAACCGAAAAATTTCACAGTGTTCACAATGTTGTAGGCTATGATTTGACATATATAAAACAAAAAGTAAAATATTTTTGTGATTAATAAAAAGTGCCGAATTTTAAAATGAAAAATTAAATATTTCAAAATTTTTTAAAAAATACAAAACTACATATTTTTTGTTTTTATGTATTTTAAACCACAGCCTACAACATTTTTATACACTGTGAATTCTTTCGGTTTGGTACGTCAGCTAGTTTTAGTGGCGTGCATAAAACCTTAAAGTGCAAATATTGACGTTTTCGACTCATTATGCAAAAACTATAAGATATAAAAAATTTCCTAAGAGGAAGATTTAGTCACAATTTATGTCTAAAATAAGAAAAAAAATATATGGTACAAATATAAAAACAATAAAAGACTTTGAGAACTGAGGTGAATCGCCCCATTAAACGGTGAACGTATTATTTTATTGGTTGAACGTCTGTAGCAAATATCAGTGCACGTTTCTATATGAGTTTGGCATACATCCGATTAGTACATTAATAGGTAAGGCAGTCTGAGCAGGCTGTTTTTGGTTGTGTTGCAGGGCTTCGAAATAGTATTTTTAATGCGCAAGTTGTCTTAAAATCGACATTCCGTGATTTACGAAGTGTGTTTTTCCTGCTTTGGAACAATGAGCACACGTGGAATACTTTCGTTAAAAAATATTTACGAACATACTGTAACATGGCTCGGTTGCAGTCACCATTCTGAATTTTATTATTTTTCACTTTTTTTGGAATTCTGAGAAGAAAAATATTAAATCGGTGACTATACAGCAAATTCTATATACCTTGAGCTACAATACAAGCATAGCAATAAAGATAGTAATGTATAGTTCGGTCGCAATTTGTTGGGCAAATTATGAATATTAAAAAATTTGCCACACAGATTGCGGCGTAATTATAAGTTAACAGCTAAATCTCAAGGTCTGTACTGTAGCAACATTTAAATAGATTTTTGAGGTATAAACGCATATTTAGCTTTTTTCTTCTTAGAATTCCAAAAAGCGAAAAATAATAACATTCAATATGGCGACTGAAACCGAGCCTTAAGGGCATTCACGTGGCAAAAATTCAAAATTTTAAATTTGCTTGGCATACTGTTAGTTTTATAGACGTTACTTGTGACTACATTTTACACTTGTAGAAATTTTTTATCTCACATAGTTTCCCCATAGCGTCAGAATTTGCAAGTTACAGGAACATAGGTTTAACAGAAACCAAGGGACTTGCTCGAATGAAATAATTTACACTGAAATTAGATATAATGGGCACAATGCTAAAAGATTTAAAAACACACAACAAAGTCATTTTGTCTTTTTTTTTAAATTACAATAAATGAGGTAAATTTTCGTCATTTTCGGATTTTTTGTAAAAATTACAAAGAAATCTCATTGTGTGTTTTAAATATTTTAGCATAGTGCCCATTATATCTCATTTCAGTGTAAATTATTTCATTCGAGCAAGTCCCTTGGTTTCTGTTAAACCTATGTTTCTGTAACTTGCAAATTCTGACTTTGACATGCCGCTATGGGAAAACTATGAGAGCTAAAAAAACTTCTACAAGTGGAAAATGTAGTCACAAGTAACTATAAAACTAACAGTATGCCAGGCAAATATAAAATTTTAAATTTTTGCCACGTGAACACCCTTAAGACAAGTGTTCAAAGGGAAGACAAACATCTGTTGATCACCTTGTCCATAGGGGCGATGAGGCAAGTTGAGCGCCATCAAGAATCGACCTTAGACCCAGCGAGCTTCTAGATACGTATTTAATTCGTTGTAGTCCAATAACACGCAAATTATGCGCAACAGTGATATTAGTGGACATTTTGAAAGCCAAGTGACTGAACTACGGATGCCTGTACGTACTTTTCTCCGTTACCTAATTGAAACTGAGCGTCGAAGCCATAAATATTGCCATTTTTTGCCTTTTACACTATTTTTTCTCTTTAATGACATTCGATAGGATAAAAGACCAACGTGGAGTCGATAGAAAATAGTTCTTACACTTACTGAGAGAAAAGTACTAGCGCGAATGCTGATATTACAGACGAAGTTTTGCTAGCGACTCTTCTTAAGCGGCCGAGTGGTACACAAATGGAAATTTTCTCTTCTTGTTAAATGGTGTGAGACGAAAAATTAAGTAATTGAACCGAAAATCGATAAGCAAACGTCTAAAACAAACAATGAGTTAGGATCTTTGCGGAAAACTACGACAGATTTCTTGTAACTACCAAGAAAATTTGTAAATAAAATTTCCCTATTTTTGAGAGAAACGTCAACATTTTGCTTCCAAAATTTCATTCTAGATTTTTATATCTGGTTATAAAGATTAACTCAAAACCATGGATAAAAACTTGAAGTTAAACAGTGAAGAAATAATAATTACGAAATGTATAAATAAAGCTCCACTAGTACTTACAGTTTAAAACATCAAATACGTTCCAAAGTACTCAGTATGGAGTGCATTTTGAAGGTTAAAAAGAAAAATGTCAGTTACCAGGTGAATTACTAATGGCCTCACAGGACTTCTAACTTTTCTTCGATTGGTTACAAATATTGCCTCCATTCCTGAGAACCATGGCTTAAGAAAGGATAGGAATTTTACATTTGCAATCATATTCGGCGGCAATTAGAAATTTTTATTGCGATCACTCGCAGACAAAACCATTCTGGCACTAATAAGAGGAGACAATTTCTACGGGAATGAACATGTAGAGAAAAATTATTGAAATTACGTCATTACGGCCATTAAAAGATGCCCTAACAGATTCTGTAACAATGTGGGCCTCACCTAGATAAACAAAAATTCAGTGGTGCCAAGTATGTAAGTTGGCCGGTTACTAAACCCTGTCTAACAAATTTTAATACAAAAATATCTATCCTTTTTCTCTTCTGCGCGCTTATATTCAAACCACTGGAATATTCTCATCTACGTCTAGAAGATTTATATTTAAGGCCATGCCAGGAATTTTTACAGTGATTTTGAATATATTTTTTAAATCAACAAAAGTTTAACATTGAAGAATCACAGTTTCGTATCAATATATCATAATTTGTACTTAATTTTATGGTAGCAATACAGTTAATAGATTTTTAGATTTTAGCCCCCAAGGTATCAACAATTTTGTTATGAAAATAAGCCACAATTAAGAAAAAAACTTTGTACGAACGAACAGTGCATTATTTTTTAAAACGCCCATGTATGACTGCTCTTAGTCTTGAAGTTTTTTAAGTATTCCGTTTATAAACCTACCTAGCATGAGCTTAGTGCAGGGTATGAAGTTTGGCATGAGCCATATTTAGGGTATAGTTGAGTCAGGGTGGTTACGTTGCACAACTGCCAGGTATGTGGGGTATTCCGCTGTCACAATAGCTGGACAATGATACCTATAGGTACGTGAGGACACCCACACACGTCGTAAAGAGAGGCCGCATAAACGAGGGCCACCTTATTGCGCGCCAAGAATTTTGTAACCCATGCCATTGATACCTGCCATCTCGACACCGAGTGAAATTCCGCACTATGTATATGCGGTTGGCATAAGTTAGGGGATCTGAATCACTGTCTTATACAGAGTGTTCGGGAATTTATGTTACAAACTTCTAGGGATGGTATAGGGGACTTAGTAGACAATATTTTGAATAGGAAGCCATGTCAGGAGACGTACCGTATCAGTGCTACAGCCGTTACAATGTATCGGATGTGCCAGTGTTGTTTTGCAACCGAATACTACCACAGAGGATCACTTTATGGCATGTGACGTTTACTGCGACAGACAGAAATGATTTTTCCCACTGTTGACACACGTGTTAATGGGATAAATTAATGTTTCTTGTAACGTTGGTATTGTTACCAAATAAATTTGACTTACTTCTGTAATGAGTCAAACGTCACACCTCATTTGACATGGTGCTATCCTGACGTCATACTGCCTTCCGGTTGCAAAACAACACCGGCACATCCGACACATTGTAATGACTGTAGCAAGAAACGGTACGTTTCCCAACATGACTTCCTATTCAAAAAATTGTCTACTCAGTCCCCTCTCCAAGCCCTTGAAGTTTGTAATACGAACATCCTGTATGTGTTATCGCCATCACAGCGTTAAAGAAGTGGAAACAAAACTGAGAGGCATGGAGAGATAATGTGTGCAATCGCAGTGTTTTAATAACGTTGGGTACCTTCCTACTAATTTAAAAAATAACATATTTTTGTGGAATTCGAGTAAATTATTTATCATAAAAAAAGTACAATTTTCATTAAATCAAACTTATTTTGGTTGCATATTTTTGTATAAATAGCCGTCAAAGCCACAAATTAACCCATTTTGAGGAACTATAACCATAAGAACTAAACGAGTTATCGAACTGAAACTTCGATGGCAACGAAATACATATTCCCAAATTTATAATAATCAGTAAATGAAAATGTAATTCAATAAAAAAACACCGATATTTTGCAATATTTAGTAAGGAATTTTCATACTTATTAAAAGGTAAAAATAATTTGCAATCTAATAGGAGGAATGTCTTCGAATAGCCATTAATGCACAAAATTTAAACTTTAAACTAATATGAGTATTTTAGTTATTTTTATTCATGGTTGCACTGTAACCTTTAATTGTGGCTTTAGCAATTAGTTACAAATTTACCATATTTCATTAACGGAAGAATGGAGACCACAAAAACTTTAATTGTTAGTTATTTTTATATTTGTTCGAGACACAGTTTTTTCGCAGACATACATTGCCACTATTTTCTACAGTAATGGAAAATGTGTAACATATATAGCATTTGTATAGTCGCATGTCAAAGTCCAAACTTGTATTTAAACGGTTTTATACAACAAAGGAAAGTCAACTGACGTAGAGAAATTAAATATTTCACACTGAAGAACAGCGTAACAGGTTACGTCAAGAAATGTATAAAAAACTTTCTTTTTTATTTTAAAAATTTTAAAAAATTGACGAAATTTTATTTTAAATTTAAATTTATGGAGTGAGTGAGATTTTTTGATCAGCGCTTAACATCGAGATCTTCAGCGCTGGTGAGGGGTGACACGAGGTGAATATGGAGCGGCGCCGGAATGGGAGGCGGGGGAGACGAGAGGTTCCCGAGAAAACCCGCCGACCAACGGTATCGTCCGGCACGATCCCCACATGCGAAAATGCGTGGACCGACCCCGCCGGGAACCGAACCCGGATCGCCTTGGTGGGAGGTGAATTGGTTTGACCCCTCGACCACCGCGGCCCTTCGAACTCATAAAATGCACTCAACGATCTTGAGAGGGGAATATAAATTTTTTCTAAGTATTCGTGTGCGAGCATGTCGACACTTATTGTGAAGACGCTCCATACATGTTTTAGAGAATGGCGTCCCCGGTCAGCTCTGGTATTGATCCGGGAGTCTCAGACATGCGTCGTTACATCAGTAACGTGCTATTGGTATCTCATGCATTACATCGCATGACACAACACCCAGGCAGAGTCTTTCAACAAGACATTGCTTGTACACAAATTATGCATGTGTCTACGTAATGCCTACGTCATGCAGCGGTACTTGCTGTGAGTGCCGTACTGATTATCGAACTAGATTTCAGTGCATTAGAAACATATTTTTTTCTGCAAAACTACTAACTGCATCATGCGCATACATATATACAGATTGTCCTACAAAAACGACCACCCCAGGTTGTTTTTCGAGACATTGTACGCCTGAATTTTGCACACAATTTAACTACGTAAAAAACTCTTTCGGTTATAAGTGTAGATACCTATGTCCGGAATTCGGGCATTGAGTTTTATAACATCATATATAAGGTGCTAGAAATATGCGCTATGCAAGCGGCAAATACAATTGTGTGTAAAATATAAGCAAATACTAAACGGAAAAATTAACGTAACATATAAGCAAACAAACTTTGGACGAAAACAGAAAATTTACCACTATTGATCTCGGAAGTCAATACATCAGGAAAGAGCAGGGACCGCCAGTCACTTTATACATCATTACGACTAGGTGCTTTAGGTTCTGTTATCTTCGTCTAGGAAGGCAAACCAACATTTCAGTAGTCGCTGCTGAGTTCATTGACACACTAACAATATTTGTGAAATTTACAAGGATTTTATTTGTGCTCTCACAAATCCTTGTAAAAAAATACAAAGAATTTTCTTTGTAAGGTCATTTGTTTACAAAGTTACAAAGGTAACGTTCGTAAGACTACAAAATAAATCCTAGTATATACCGATAGTTCCTGAACAATAAATTATTTTTTGTAAAAATTAATGGCATTTCTTTGTATTTTTAGACATTTATGTAAATGTGCAAACATTTTTCATGCAAAATTATTTGTTTATTAAGTTACGAGGGTGGTATTTGTAAAAAAAAAACTTAAGCAAAATTTGTAGTCAACCAAAGTAATAGGTACGCCGGAAATTACATAGTTATACAAAAATAACATTCTCTGGAAAGCGTTTTTATGGAGTTAAGTCAATTTTCGTATTGAGTACATGCTTCAAAATTAAAGATTAAACAATGGTATCACTTAACTATACATAGAATTTATATTATTAAAAAACACTGAGTAGCGTGCAAATCACCAATCCGAGGCTGCATGTTCGCACTTGAGCGCACCCACGAAGCTATTTTATTTTTTCATAGTAATTTCATATAAAATTTCTTTTAAAAATGTTATTTAATAAATAAGTTTCGTGTCATTTTAATCACAAATGAGTAGGTTTATTTAATATTAAATATTTCCTCATTGCTGGTACAAATACATGTTATACCATGTAATTCTACAAACATATACGTAGTGTTTTTTACAAGACTAACCAATGTAGTTTTGTAAGGAATTCCTTCGGCAACTGGGTTTCTAACGATATTCTTGTAAAAGTACAACATTTTTACAATGGAGAATAAAGATATCCACGTCTGGATTGGCCTGTCCCCGAGAACTGAATGCGTGTGGGGCGTTGTCCGTAGACGTCTGGCAGCACTTCACGAACTGTCAGCAATGACCGAGCTACGATCAAAGCTATAAGATGAATTGACCACGATCCCTGAAGATCTGTTCGACAACCTTGTACTAAGCAAGTACATGGTAGTATTTTATGTTTGGCGCCTATCACAAGTGCGCTTCTGTCTTGTGTCTTGACAAGCTCAGAACCGCTTTTGATTAATGGCTCTTCGTAACTGTATAGTGACGTTCTTTTCAAGTTTGGCACATCTTTCTAACGCTCTCACATCTCGGAGACGTTATGGAATACTTTGCGCTACATTCGAAACATTTTACCGCCAATTTAAGAACATAGACGTAAACTTTTGTCCTTGGATATATGTTTCTTTCTATGTTGGTACTCGCATTATTCAAATTAATAAAAGACACCGAAATCAGAGCCTGAAAACTTTTAACTATTCATATCTGATTTGATGTTCAAACATATTGCACTGCTGTGTTGCTATTAACTACTAATATTACAACAGATACGAAAGCAACGGTTCAAAATAAGCTCGCGAATAATTAGTACATGTTTCTAATAAGAATATTTGGTCGATAATAATTCTCAACATAATTACTCTCGAATAAATTTATCTGATTTCAACAAAAGTTGTCGATTTAATTCCTTATCCCACCACATTTATCACGTTAGTATATGTTAACCGTTCGCTCGAAATCGTGAAACTCATTATCCATTATTATTAGATACTTGACAGGTTAACACCGATATGAGACAGGAAAATTTATTACTATTTTAATATTAACTGCTCTTTCGTAAGAAAACTTATTAATTTTTTTTATATATGATGAAGACTGAATTTCAATCATACAAGAATTCACTAAACTTTTTACTATAGCTTTTATATGAGTGAATGTTTACATATAAATATATAAACTATTGCATTTTTTAGTTCTACCGCGATTTATAATTGTAAACTTCTAACCTTGGGTGCGTCAAGTTTTAAAAAAGTCTCATAACAAAGTAACTATTTATCCTGATTACTTACATTAATCGTTCGACGATTTGCAACGCATTTTGGCTAAACATACTTTGTATTAACATTGTTCGTCCAGATTTTATCTCACATTATTGATACTCTACTACAATGCTATTAATTTCGTGAGTAAAATATGTTTGCATTGCATGAAAATTTTCAATTTATAATCTTAGTCCAACTGCAACATGTGAAAGCAGGCGGAAAAGATGTGATCCGAAGACGCGATAACATCTTTAATTCAGTAGAGTAGATGGCAGGAAGGGAACGCCCAGTGAAACACTTTCGATTGTTGGCAGACTGCTGCAGCAAGACTGGCATTACAAACACGAACACTATCCAAAACGAAAACATTTCCTGTTCACTTAACTTCAAATAATATCTGAGTTGCAAAAAATCATGGGTTTTGAAGTGTTATGTACACTGGATGTAACGGAACTGCATTGATATACTCCCCCAGCGTAATACCAAAGAAAATATTAGGTTAAAAAAGTTTAAAGTGTCTCATAATGCGGCAAACGCCATTAAAATTGAAACAGACACTGATATTGCACATTTTGCAAACAATAAAACAGCAATATTTGGGTTAATATATAACTACATTACAATGACCAACCAGTACCTGTCAGAAAATCATTCACTGGCAAATACTTGGGTTTACAGTATATATTTCACTTACGCTGTATAATGTTCAGTGACGCTGAGGGTTGATTGTGTTTTTAATGGAACATTGTTAAGGAAAACATTTAAATTAGGAAACGCACTTTGTGCGATAATCCTTTCAAGGATTTCTTGTATAAGATTTAAAACTGTCCTTACTTTTCCAGGTATAACGTTAAAATGCGCCACACTTGAGTTGAATAGATTACGTATGAGTGACGTTTATAAACAGCTCAGGTAATCATAATAAATATGATATCCAGGGACTATCTGCTGACCATTAAGTTCCTGTGATCATGGTCGCGAACGTGTTAAAGAAATAGCATTTCCAGCCAGATTAGTAAGTCAGGGAATAATGACTGAATGCAGTTTTTTTGGACATACTCCATTGCAATGTAGATGTCCGTCAAAGATAACTAAAGAGAATAGAAAAACATAAATACGCAGAGTATGATTTAGTCAACAGAATACATACATATCACAAAATTCCATAAATGGAATGGGGTCGAAAAAACAAGCACAGACAAATAAGAAAATAAGAAAGAACACAAAACAATGGCAAGACAGGTGAAACCCAAAAAAACCTAGACTGGCTGAACATCCATGGGAAAATAGCCACATAATTCTTTAGGAAGACTTCAACACCACTCACACAGACAACCAAAATATTTAAAGAAAATTCAAAGAATCAGCCTTTATCAATTGCAATAACAATATTTTCAGTCAGCAGAGCATTGAATTAAAAACATGGAATCTCACTGATTAAGAGAGAAACATCATTACAGCACAAAACAACAATAATCACTAGACCCACAACAACCAATCAGAGTTAATCTACTTTGCGCGGCCAATCAAGAAACAACTCATCTATCTGCCACTGACTGAGCAAGATAAGTAGATTTACCCTATAAATACCCATGTTTTCCAGCCCCCTCATCAACTGAAGCTGCCCGGGACGGTGCTTAAAATATTTCCTGGGAAGTTTGGAGGAGAGTTTGGGACCTCCGTGTCCACCCTGAGCTGCGACGGGAGTACATGCCAGAGCTGAGAATGAAATCTGAGACTAGAAACGGCTGGGTCGCTAAGTATGTTTCTGGCCTTATCCTCGGGTAAGGTCACAGTAGCTGCCTGTTGCTGGCAACGAATGAGAGGCGCTGGTGCGTATACCTCACATGCAGGCTTGCCTGCCTTTTCCTTCAGTTGCTGGGGACACTGCCTGAGCCGAGGCTTCGGCATTAGCCAAGGAGAATAAATACAGCAACACCCGCAGCCATCAGGGGCGCTCAGGTCCCTGGGAGCGCCACCACCTCCTCTCATTGGTGGGACCACCGGCCAACGACATTCCATTTCACCCGTCATTCATCTTTCCTAGTGTTCTGATAACAGGGCATCGAGTCATGCCTTACTATTTCAAGCCTCTCATTTAATAATGAGAATATTTTTGTCCCCGCCACCCTACTCAATTTGTGTTGATTTTACTGTGCCCTTATCCTGACTCTTTCTCTCGTGGAAAAAAGAAGGGGGGGGGGAAGAGAAACGGCAAAAGAGCACCGCCTAAGTTATATGAGCACACAGTAACTGTGAGCACAGTCTGATGTCAAATAGCACGACATTTGCTGGTCTCTACTCAATGCCATGCCAGTGTTTCAAGTGCATGTATACAACCCGCATTAAGTCCATATAAATCGAGGTTAATTTTGTGTTCGCTATAGCAATAACAGTATTACACATATCAACGTTATCTTTGCGTTTTATCAAAGACACAGTCGTTCTTATTTTCGCTGCGTTCTGCAAAATCTAGTATAACAAACGGTTACATTGTCAAAGTAATAAGAAAAAAAAATGTAAAACTTGTAGCAACCATTCTTTATACTTGACTTCGGCGAACGCAGCGAAAATAAGAACGACTGTGTCTTTGATAAAACACGAAGATAATGTTGAAATGTGTAATACTCTTATTGCTATAGCGAACGTAAAATTTACATTTTTATATGTGCTTAATGTGGGTTGTATACATGCGATTGAAACACTGACACGGCCTTTTAAGTCCGGTACACATTATCCTTATTTTTTCTACTCAATTACTTACTTATTTCTGTTCATAAACATTTATAGCGATTTTATACCAGAATTATGTAGCGAAACTTCTATGTTGCGTACACACTATAACTTTTTACTAACAACTTTCGGTACATAAAGAAGAAAAATATGTTTGTGATATTGGTTTCTATAATCCATAAAGTATAACTGTAGAATCTGGATACTGTTTCACGAACAAGACACGCACGTGACTCCCAAATAAGTTAAACTATTTGTATTTATTTAGGTTTTGAGAACTCCGGCAGCGATTATATAGCAGGAAACAAGAATTTTAATTTTATTCAAATCACATAGGCAACCCTGCTTGCATACTTTTCATGCGCCGTAGCTGAAAGTGTGCATTACGCATGCGCGTGAACATACACTACGGTGAAAAATACGATGGTTTCTATCTGTGAAATTAGGTACAGAATTCTGTCTGGAACTAGCATAGTTGCGGTACACACTGTCGCAGTGCTATTTGCACGGAATTTGGTACGGAATTCCATACTGAATTATGAATAGCGTGTACCAGGCTTTAGGTTTGTTGGAGCGATAAGAATTTGACGTAAATAAGTTAATATGCTGTCTGAGCAGGTGTTTCATAGCAAAACCAGCACGAACTAAACATGATTTTTGTCCAGAAATAAGACGGGAAACGTAGAGTAGCAAGACGATTACAGATGCGTTTATAATGTTAATTGTAAGAATTTTTTACCCAGAAAAGGGTTTAGTCTAAAGTAATCACACACCACGAATTAATTCTACATTTTAAAGTATTGCTAAATAATTGACGAACTAAAAAAAAATCAATGAACACTAAGCAGCATGGTGTTTCTGACACACAGAATTCATCAAAAGGAGAAATATAATTTCAAAAAGCTCATATCATAGCGTCTAAAAACAGAAAGGAATCAGCAAGAGAAGCCAACCGGCCAGTCTTCAAACTGAGTTATTCCATCTGCACGGCGACCATAACAGATTTCGTCGTAAAAATAAAGCAACAAATCTCCAGACAAACTTACAAAATGTTTGATACTTTTTCCTGAGATGTTAGAAGTTTCCAACATATTTATTAATTTTGCTTCTTCATCCTACTTACATGTTCGTCATACTTCTGTAATCTTAAAGGAAGTAAAATTTCACTCATTAATTTATATGTATATATAAACATAGCTCTACAATATTTGCTACACATTGGCACATATTTCTTGTTCATTAAATTGTAGTAGTCTATTGGGAAACCGTTCTCGACAGGCATCTTGGAATGCGTGTATTTTATTTATTTATTTTATTTTATATACGACATATTAAGCCAAAGGCCGTTTTACAAATGTACGTGTTTTTCAAACTAAACACTATGATTAATTTTAAATGTGCCTATATTATGAAAAGTAATTAATTTAGATCTTAATGTAAAAAATATAAGTTAAAACTGACCTCACATTGCGGCCAGCACTATTAACATATTAACATTTTAAAAATTTTAGTGAGAAGTTTGCAAAATAAAGTAAAATAAATACGCAGAAATACTAAAACACAAAAAATACAGCAACGGATTATATAAAAAATAGACGTTACTTTTTAACACAAATATCAAAATCACTTTTCAACACAACAGATATGATTTGTAAACATATATGCATATAATACTTCTCATTGAAACGGCACTTAAATTTCTAGCATTCCTTTACAAGTAAGTAATTAGCAGCTTTCGAGCCACACCCCAACTCTTGAAATTACTGAGCAGAATTTTTAAGTATAAGAATTAAGTAGTTTATAAATTTGAAAAAAGATAGAATACGGAAGTTTTGCATTTCTGGTGAGCATGAGATAACCAACTACATTAGTTTGCAGTGGTTCAAAAATTGTTAAGAGTCATTGGCAACAAAAAAAGATATTCTCCTAAGTTTCGAAGGTAAAAATTATGTAATTAGCTGTATTATAGGGTAGAGATGAATATATTAGATAACGTTAATCTTTAACTACTGTTAGTAAAGCATTTATATCACTCCTTACAGTTATAATGAACATAAAATTTTAAAATTTAAAAGTTTCATGTTTACTGTTGCCAGAAATGTTTCCTATATATTAGGCCGAATACTTTGTCGAAATGAATTATTACATGTGATAGAAAATTTTGCGATAAAAATAATTAATTTGGCAACATTGTTTTGTGATTGGTATGTTTTAAAACGTAGGCAGTTGTGAATGTCATTATGACTTGTATTTTCAAAAAGTTTTGTGTGTGTTTCGATAGGCCGACTGCTAGACATTATCGGTTCATGTACGCTTAGAAACAATCTCTTAGGAAATTTACTTTAGTCCTCACCCACCAAGTTTTTAATGTTTCCGAGTAATAACAATTGAATTGTGTCACTGCTAATTTTTGCGGTCATAACAAAAATGTTAATTATTCGAAGTAGTGAAGAATTTCATAAAAGAATGAATGAAGTTCAATCAGCGGTGAATTAAAAATATGGCGGAGTTTTGCATGATTCTATTTAAAATACGATTTTTCTTGAAATTAAACATCTTTTTTGTCATGCAGTGAAAGACCAGTAATTTATTACACTAAAAATAAATTTAATGTGCCATATATTTGCGTAGTGAGTACCCATACTCCCAGTGTAGTTTCTTTGAAGCAATTATTAAAAGATAAACCATATGCAATAAGTATGTTAGAATATTTAAAATCACTTAATTGTACTCAGTGTAGCTCCATACAACGCTTGGAATACAATGCTGTGAGATCACGTATACGTGACACGATTTGCATTGTATAGGCGCACGACGCGCCTTGATTAATTTTGTACCTTTGTCTTTATCAGCCTGTCCTGTACGCATGGTCGCTATGTATTACTATACAGGTGCTCTATACCACAATGACGAACACAATTAAATTATATAAAATAATTTATCTGGATATCATCGTTTGTGGCTTTCGTATTATTACAGTTGGTTCAAACTACGTCGGGAGTTATATGATTTGTGTTTCAATTCAACCTGTATTCGTACGCAGATTGCCACCTATTAACGATATCAGTAAATATCAGCAATTAACATTAAAACACAATGTTTGGTAGAAAGTATGCGAGAGTAACGTAATACACAATACCTCTCCTTTCACTTGTCACTAACAGGAGGTCAAGTAATCCTACAACTTTTTAATAAGTGACCATAAATAAATATAAAATTCTTTTTGATAAAAAAAGTCGCCAGACCCTTAGTTTACGAGATAGGTCCAAAATACCAGAGAGACCCAATGAAGAGTATGTTGTTCGCACTACCACGTAATTTTTTTTTCGTAATCTAAGGGCCTGATGACATTTACCAACAAGTATTTTATACTTAGTTTTTATATCAGATATCAGAACCCGGCCTGCGTTATCCTGCCAGCCATCGTATGTATAAAAAAGAATGTCGGTCGAATTACGACCCCCCTCCCAATCACCACACCATAGTGCTATATGCCATTAAGAGAAGCTAGGTATAGAAGCTGATGCGCTGCAGCGCCATATAGTGGCGAGTTATAGCAAAATGGATACAGCTAAATTATTTTGCGTGTTCAAATATCCAAGTTTACCAATTTTCATGGCGATCGTTTCAACGACATAGTAGTTGATACGCGCTGTGCTATCTAATCGCAAGTTATAGTAAAATGGTTGACATAGAAAACTTATCCATGAATACATATATATATATATATATATATATATATATATATATATATATATATATATATATATATATATATATATATATATATATATATATATATATATATATATATGTATTCATGGATACAGGCTACTTGCGACATGGGCAGCAATAAATATCTATAGTCAAGAATTGAAATCTATTCATTGACATGTCGCACGCTTCCAAGTCTCAATCGTACTTAATTAATTGCTTATTAATTATTATTAGTAATGAATTAATTCGTACGGAATTAATTGATTAATTAATTTGTAGGGCATATTACACAAAATTGGCAAACAGCAAAAAAAAAATTGTTGATCTTATCACTACCAAACTTCATTGGATCACCCGCTGGGATAATCTGAATGTTGCCTGAAAATTTCACCAAACTCATTCCAGCCGTTTTGGAGTTCATAGGGAATATATATATATATATATATATATATATATATATATGCACACACACATTTGGCACAGACAGTACGTATCCGCGAATTAGCTGACGTAACTTTTTAAACTGAAAATGAGATGGCTAGTACATGTTTTACAGTAGGTTTTATATAAAAAGTTACTGCGACGCTATATGACGTTATGTGTTGTTCAGACATTTTCGGAATCGGCGACGTACTAAGGCAAGCAGTAAAAATTTAGCTCGTAACGAACATTACAAATTAATTGCAGAGTATGCAAAACGTGGATCCTATTAAACATAATCAAAAATAAATAGCTGCACGAAAACGACACAAAATCTTTACTAAAAAAATACATCTCTGGCAAAGCGGGCTTCAGAAATTGACTTTTATGTTAGAACTATAACGAAATTTACAAACAATTATGTTTTCAGTATAAGCTTCTTCCAGAGCAACTTCGATGTTAGCATTCATCTTACACATGCCTTAACGTTCATGCAGGGCGTAAGATTTCATAAACATAAATTATGGTTAATTTACCTGTGTTTTGTGCAAGCTGCAATTAGGCAACGCCAGAGGGTTAAAATTACAGTTAATCATACTTCAAACTGAGTACAAAAAGTAATTTTCGAACTAAATATTTCAATACACATTTAAAAAATCCACCACAATGAAAATGTTTCCGCCGAGTACACGCACGGGCATCAGCATGGTTCTGGAGTTTGTTAAAGAATAGCTGTTTGTAGCGAACCAGCGAGCAATGATTTTACTCACAAATCGTATGCTGTACCCAGCGTCAATTTAAAAGGCATGCATTAACATTTAACACATGTTCAATCTGATATACAGTTTTACTTATCTTCCGAAATTATAATCCAGTCACGTAAACACCTTATCACTCTTTCAACGTATGCATAATGTCAACGCAGGAATTACGCAGGCGTCATCTTCCATAACGAGGAAAGAGGACACATGACACGTATATTGCATCATACTCGTGCAGCAGAAGATATAACATTGAATACGCTAAAATTACTGACGTAATTGCAAAATTGTAATCTTGGCTTGGAAAATGTTCTATAGAAAATCTGCTTCAAATTATAAGTTTAGAATAGTAACTTTCCTTTCCCTGTCTTGCGTAAAGTGAAGTACTAGAAACTACAGTCTAATTATAGAACGGATAATACAAAATTATTGCCGGCTGAATGACTAGCAAAAACTATTATTTCTATTTCAAATAAAAGTCTCCTTAAGAGTGAACTTCGATCTGTGAAGTCATAAAACAAATATAGTTTCGTTACAAGTACAAATAATATGCATACAGCTGGGAAACTTTAAATGAATGAATGTATATGTGTTCTTGTTTTTAAATAGTGTATATATGTGAAGTAGCCATATTTATAAGTGACTCGAACATTACAACTGGACTCGGATACATTTTTAATCTCCCGTACAGCTAACTAAAGTGGTGCCACCAAGTTCTGTATTAGCAGCATGATGTTCTAGTTGCCGGCAAGGGTTATTTGCCTTGCAGCCAGTTTCTTAGTTATATTAATGGCCGTAAGTTTGCTATGGGGCATTCATGTTGCCAATCCATGTTAAATATCGTTCATCCTCGCATATTTAGTGCAACATTCAATTCAGTCTACTAGACAACACCAAAATAATGTGAAAAATATTAATCTCTGTTTATTATTGTTGTATGCAGCTCTTGACTCCCATTAATTACTTTTACGTTTCACGTAGAATGTAATCCAAATAATATTAGTTATTCATCAATACTAAAGACTTGATATTCATCCGTACACATTTCTATAAATAAGAAGAGAGAATGGGACAGTTGAACATGTAATATACAATATTATTCACAACTGTCGAGAAGAGTAGCTTTTGTGAACGCCTAACGAGACGAAGGAAAAACCAACATAGATAATAAAGTATTGTGATTTCTATTTTTATGATGATATGCTTTCATTGAAATGGCAAGGAAACGAGAGAAAATTAGTAATTTCAGTTAGTCTTTCAAAACTCTTTAATAACAAAATTTGTCTAACTCATTGGCTACTTATTCTTAAAGTTTATCGAAGCATTAGAAGAATAAAGTTACAATACTTACAGAATGGTAACATAACAAAATCAAGGACTAAATCCGACAGCTCTGCATGAAAATCGTATGAAGGAGAAAATGGTGCTTTAAAAACACACTAAATACAATGCACTTCATGTTCTAAAATTACGAGTGAAGTATAAAATCAGAACGTAAAAAACATTGAACGCACTCTTATTCAAAGGATTTCTCAGTATTATAATAAAGCTTGCGGATGACGTCAATGCTAGGTTCCTGTAGAAAATCGATGGGATAAACGCTCCGCAGTGAAGTTGACCAAAATCAAAGCCACGAACTTGTGAATAAGCGTTAGGGATTTTACCGCGAGGTCCAGCACGATCCGTGCATGGAACATTGACAAATGTTAAACATGTCTCTTTATGTAAGAATCCCTTTAAACGCGAATCACAAAAAAAAAACTAGTTTAGATTAAAATGTAATATCGGAAGTAAGTGCGCACTTGTTAGTTCGGGCAAATTATCAATTTATATAAAACTTAATGTCTGTCTGCATCTTCTGCATTCCTATACAATTCGCTCTATTGAATTGTAGCTTTGGTGAGTTGTGCATGAGCCCGAGAAGGTTTCTGACAAAAAATTCTGTACATAGAGGAAGGAAGAGGGGACATAAAGGGGTACCCAAAAATTCTTGGTGAAATTTTTTTTAAAAACGGCCAGTAAAGACCCTTAACAACAACCATTTAGAATTTTCAAAACTGTTTTTATTTCAGAAAATGTAACCGTAATTAACCAATTTTAATATTCTTATCAGCATTACTAGCATTACTTACATGAAATTTAAAGTGGCGAAAAGTTTTATCAAGCAAATTTACTAACTATCTTAATACTTTATTTCTTTTAAATATACTTTTTGAAAGTACGTTGAAAATATAAATACATATTTTACGAATTACGTCAAGATAATTTTGAGTACTTAAGACTGAACTTTTGCTTTAGTCAAAGATACATTAAATTGAAAACCACGAGAACTAAGTTGCAGGCAATAGATAGTAGAAAATAAAAACTATATATCAAGGGATGTGAAAATCGGCACATATGTTAATCTTGATGTACTATATTAAAAGTCCCCAGTCTTAAGGGGTGAGCGGGGTAAGTAGAATTCATTATAGAAACGTTTCGCATATGATAACACCCACTCTAAATTTTGTTATGTTGTCACAGATTCTTTTTTAACTGGAAAACATTATAAATTAACAGGGGATAGTGTTCTTATAAGTGTTGTTCATTTGTTTGAAACCAAATTGGTAGATTTTCTACACAGTTGGCAAAAAATTATCAATTTCATGCATGTAGTAACTTAATCACAGAGTAAGTGAAAATGTTTCTATCCGGATAATATAAAGGTGGGATCTAGTTTTAAAATAGGAGGGAGCAATGTTTTTTAAACATGACCCAAACCATCAGACGAGTTTCATTCTAAGTGTTCCTAGTGTGTTTTGTGAAATGTGCAACTCATTTACAATATAAAATATACACTTGATTTGTAAGTTCCACACATAAACTTTTTGTTGCTATTGTAAATTTTTGTTGTTGTAAGTTATATATAAGGGATGAAGGATTTCAGAGGCCATGTTCAATGAAAACCGGATTTTAGAGTGGATGGTACTCTGTGAGTAAAATACGAAAATACGAACGCAATGATTAGAATCTGAGATAGTTCTTTCTGGGATTCTCTGACGTTTATTTCGGTAGCAGGCACACTTATGTCAGCATCCTTGTATTCCGTTTTGCGAATCATCCTAATTCAGTTAATGCGGATCGGCCGCGACACCAGCTAGAATAATCCTATCAGATATGTCAGTACACCACTGGCGAGAGACATTCAAAGGGCCGCAATTTTCAGTTTTTGCAAATATCTAAGAAAAAGTAAAGGTTAGCGAACGAAATGTACTAAGCGGAGTAAACGTAGGTACAATTTCCAAGAAGATGTGATTAGGTTTCCAAATTTCACGCCCATTAAGAAAGGGGAGTGGGAGGCAGCTTTAAATCATGTAATGTTTTTCACCGATGCCACCATAGAATCCATCTAAGTTTCGCATTGTATTAATCAAACTATCCATTTTCTGTAGATGTCCAGTCCTGATGATTGGATGGAACATAAATCCAAATTACAGCAAATGTAGATGCACGTTATTTACGAAAAAATACACACACACTACACACACCACACACACACACACACACACACACACACACACACACACACACACACACACACACACATATATATATATATATATATATGTGTAGAAGTGCAAGCAGTTCTAATCAACTTACCCTTTAGTATGATATACAATTTTATTTTGCTACAGTACAGTTATCCAATTATACAAAGACTGACGAACTCACACTAAAAAATGCGAGTGCTCCATTATCAGCTGAAACTCCAAAATGTGAAGAAATCACCCAACATAAATAAAGCGAAAGCAGCAAAAACTGTTGTTAAACTGCTGCTAAATTTAAATAATTTTAAATCATTGCATTAGCCCATTAATTACGAGGCAGATAACAGGTTTGATTTCTGCAGTTGACCTTCCACAACACATATCAACAACTACTCAGTAGAAACAACCTTGCTTGCTAATGACCGTATTAAAAGTGTACAGGCATAATTAAGTGTTCAAGAAGCGAGACAGAAATATCGCTGTGTAATTACTTCAACCTGCATCACTTCGCCATCACTGTCGTCGGCCGATACTCGTTTAGACGACATAAATGGATAGTCCCGGATGGAGTTAATTTCGCGTGATGATAGCTTAAGAAAATGTACGTCGAAAATGTGTTCTAAATTTTTCCTTAAAGTGGGAGGAATGCTACCCTACAAACAGGCTTTAATGTGTAATTTTTTAAAGTAAAAAATTAAGTACTACATGATAATACGCAACAGCACAACATAAGGTTTTTTATTTTATAGTTTACTGACAGACATGAATCTTAGAAGTCGATTTTCAGGGTAGCACTATAATTCACTTAACAGAAAAATTGATAACACATTTTAAACTTACTTTTTCATAAGTTATCACCACTCTAAATTAAAACACTTTGACCTAAATCACCGTGTATAGAATATAACAAAATTAGTGTAACAAACTTCGGGAGGTAATTCTTTAGATATAAAGCAAATATGGTTCATTGAACAAATGCCTCTACAGAGCGTTGTTATTTAGCTATTAGCGTTTCTCATTGACGTAACATTTATTACCGCCGTCATGAACTGTGTTGTCATGTATTCAAAACATGTATATAATCTCGTGTTCCTGTGCATTCATGTGATGGTCATTCAACTCACTCGATACCTTATCCGGCTACATAAATTTCTGTTTTACTTAATCACTTTTGACGAATGCTGTAATTTTATTGTTCCTCACTATAATCTATGGATGATTCCTTTGTTATTTCCTGTTTGTGCAAGCAATAAGTTACCTAGCAGACGAAACTTTTAGCCTTACTTATACCAGCATTTAAATAATTCTAACCAATTTTATATTCTAATGAGTCTTAATATTGTACTAGTGTGCATAAGCTGGTCTGGCAACAGGAGACCGAAGGATGATTGAGTGAGAATTCTTCCACCATGTTGTGACGTCACTCGACCGCCATCTTTTTAAATCTCGAAATAACGTTTTACATTCTCAATAATATCCAAAATTTCCCAAATGTTCACGAAAATTTTCATTTTTACCTCTCGACAATACAATAAACTGATACGACCTCCGTGTCTTCTCAAAGCGACCGGGTGACCCATTTTTGTGCGTTACTGTTTGAGGAGAATACTGATCGTTAATACTAGGAAGACGAATATTAATTTAAATTAAAAAAAAAATATTTGTTAATTTTTGAAGTTCAATTTTTTTATTTAAACATTTAAATGTTATGTATGTGCTAACAAAATTAATTGCTTAAGTCCCACTCCTACATTAGTTATGCCCCGATGGATATACGATAAATTCATTCAAATAAATTTTGTTTTAATTTTTGTATTTTAACATCTAATTAAAATTATTATTTGCGTAAGTTGCATACTCAACTTAGCTTTAGACGTTTGATTTCCGATAAATTCTATAAGATAGTTTTAAATAATCTAAAAACCAAATTAATAAAACATTATAATTTAATTATAATACAAGCAAAATGTCTCAGCGATAGATTTCCAATAAAATCCATCAAATCATTAAAAAAATTAAAAATTAAATAAAAACCACAAACTAAAGAAGTATTTTGGACATACGCTACTGCAGCAAATTGTATGTCACAGAAAAACCAGGATTACGCACACATAAACAGACAAGTAAACGAACAAAAGGACTTTGTTTGCAACTGGCAAACAAAGGTAAACAAATACAGTTACACAAGGAATTCAGTCAGTGATTTACAAGAAAATAAATGAACACAAACGAGCAACCAAGCACCAAAAAATAAACCAAGGAAAAAATAAATAACTCTGATTTTTCTGCGAAAGGAATTCCGTCAGTAAGTACAAGTACGAAACAACAGAAAAAAAAAAACGAACGAAAAAAACTGGATGCGGACGACACATGAGAAACACAGACACTTTAAAGGAAGCGAACCAAAACAAGTAACACAGTAACTGTAGACTGTAAAACAATGAAAAAATACACATTGGTGCAATGCCGTGTGTTCAAAATACTTCTGTAGTTTGTAACTTGCCCCCATTGCAAGAATCGTTCAAAATATCAGAAATAAAAACTAGTATAATGAAACAATTTTTTTTAATTCGGATACATGCGAATAATCCACGATTTGACTCAAATAAGAATACACTAGTAAAAAACATGGCGGACAGTAACTAAATAGCATCACTCTCGCTAAGCAACTGAGGTACTTTTGGTAACCATACTATTTATACTTAACAATTTGTGACAGTACCCCTCCAATCAACACCCAACCCATTCCCCTATCCAATCACTAAACCTTACCCCACTCTAAGCCCACACCACAGTTTGCCACCGCTGTACTGATGCAGGCCATGAAGAAGATCTGTCACCCATAGATACAGCTAGTGATTTTTGGTGAAAATAATTCTGCAGCAACTTGTTTCAATGTTTTACGAGCACACCTGCAACTCTGTTTCGTGGCTATTTGCAGAATACAATAGGGCAGAGGCGTGGCTCATTTGACTACACCAACAAGAACAATGTTACCACGACACTACAAGTCCGTGATTTGTGGGTAGGATCCCGAGACACCGATAGTTAAAAACTTAAAATCACTGACCATGAAGCACAGAAACAGATGTGCACATAAGGCATTGAAACAATTTGTTGCAGAATTATTTTCACCAAAATGCATTGGCTCTACCTATAGTACACTAAATTAGGAGACAGTTTTAGGAGTAAATTGCACTGGGAGTAACAAACCTACACTTGTAAATCCGTCTGCGTACCTTTCTCGACACAATCTTCCTTTCTCTAGAAACTACAATTCTCTCAAAGCATACTGTTTGTTTTCCTCTCATGACAATTAGGTGACCTTTCTCAAACTCGCTGATCTGCCTGACATTTTATGCCGTTCCATTTACTATTGTTGATCATTTAATAATACGGACACATAAAAGCGGTCTGTAGCCTATGCGAGCTAGGGTATAAACCTAGAAAGTAACTATTTATTTAATGAGTAAAATAAATTAACAACTCCATCGTAATCAATCGACACCGAGCATATTAAAACTCTCACTCCTACTTACGTATTGTTATTCGGAGAACCTTAATTGCCGTATTTTCTTGCTATTTATAGTGTTAAAATGTTTCGTGATGTTCTTTCAACGATTGGATATTAGTTACAAGATTATCGCTTCTTTTGGTTATTTTTATTCTGTATTTTTTTTATGGTTCTCTTGCAATTTATATTGCCGTTGTTTTCATAATTTATCGATTACCCAGTTTAAAAGGAGCACAATTCCAAAAATGGCATTTTAGAGTTAGGTGCACTCACACACATATATTCAGTTGGAAAAAGAAACAAAAGGCGAATTCACTTGTATAAATAACATAACACTTATTCCATTTAACGGCAAAGAATTAAAATTTTATTTTAAATCTTAATTATGACAGTTTATCTACAGTTGGACTATTCACTTTTTGACCACATTAAAATGGTCTACTCCTAGAAACATAAACAAAACTATGTTAATTACACATTTTTCAACGAAACAACAACATTTATAATCCATTGAACTCAAAACAGGTATTATTGAGTTATGTACCTATTGACCTTGGTCATAGACATAAGACAAGCAGAAGCAGCGGAACGTAATAGTCAATGGCAAGAGGGGGAGAGGTTTAATCATCAAAACTGGAGAATAATATGAAGAAATCGTTCACACTGAATAAGTTTTAAATCCAAATTAGTAGTCGTCTCGCAGATATCACCATAGTAACACTGAAATTATTTTACTAAGCACGTAGTGGTTAACAGCCAATATTTTATACTTAATTATTTTTCCTTACTATACATTATTTAGGGGGTCATACGACCTAAACCTCGGCCGCATATGTATTGATAAGGGTAGTGTGACCGACATTTGTACATGTTTGCCGGTATCTCTACCGGCAGGTTATTTGGGAGAATCTGCCTTCCTGTACCTGAAACTTTAGGGTATACCGCAGCAGTAAATTGCATCTCTATATATAAAAGAATTCATTGACTGACTGGCTGACTGACTGACATGCAAAACTGCAGTGCAAACCGCTGGACCCAAAAACGTGAAATTCTTTGTGCGGGTTCCTCTCAGGTCGTAGGCGAGCACTAAGAAGAAAATGTTTGAAATTTGACTCCGAAGGGAGGGGGCTTACGTGTTATGGAGAAATCGTCGATAAAGCTCGCACCCAACGGTCTATCGTATTGATTTTTACTTCAGTGGTATACTCATAAATATGGATAGTTGCCAATCTAAGGATTTTTGGAAATTCAAGATTTATGGGGGTAAAAGACTTGGAATATACTTTCTATTAATTATTGATATCAATCGAATCCTTCGAGATACAGAGTTACTTTTCACTTCAAAATTATGCTTACGTAAATACCCAAAAAGTTGTTCAAGGATTTTTCGAAATTCGACTCCTAAGAAGTAATAAAGTATGGGAAATATATTTTTATTTAACTACGAGACTGGTAAATTAGTACCATTTGGATTAAATATCGGTTATGCAGTCCACTACCCACTGACGTTTCTTGACAGCATCAGCCCACATATCATACAATCTCACACATGATTAACCTCAAGGTCGGGGCATCCATAAGTTATTTATCAACGAAACACAAACCCGCCAAAACTCGCTAATGGCAATACACTTCAAGTGAAGGTATTGAAAAAAATACAGTTGAGGGCACAGTCCCCAATGGTTGTGATCGGTGGAATCAGTCTTCATATCACTTAATTGCGTATTTCATTTTATTACCTTATTATATTTGAGAGACTGTATTTATCCCTCCAAGGACACTTTTGCTGTGACTATAAATATGACCCAGGGGCAGTCGCTGTTAGCGGTAGGGACAGACTTTAGGACAGGTTTTTGAGTGCACTGAAAAAAAAAATAATGTACTTATTGGTCACCACAAAATACTTTGTCGTTATGAACCTTACCAAAAATTTGTGTGGTGACCACAAACATTTTTTGCTATCTCTGATAACGTTTTGCAGTGACTACAAAACAAAATTTTAACCGCTACAAAATTATTTAATTAAGTCTATTTCGACAAAACATTTTGTAGCCACCACATAACCGTTTATTCCGTGTGGGCAGCTGAACTACTTAGCCTGTTAAACAGTTAGCTCAGCCAGCATGTTGATTATTCTAACACTTGATGGCCGAATTTTTGACCTGGTGTACAAAGCTGTCCTTCTTTATTAAAGTAAACATTAGTTGCTACGAGAAATACACGTGAGCAAAGCCGCCGGCGGACTGCTAATATCATATACGTTGGAAGGTGTGTCAAGTCTGTCCAGCCAGTCCCGTTTTCACACCATCAGCCAGGGTTCATCATAGCAAAAACCCGACGATGGTAGTTGGTCTCCCGACTTTGATGCAAACATTTGTACAGTTGGAAGTTGGTCTCCTGATGTTTAACGCAAACATTTGTGCAGTTGGTAGCTGTCTTCCTGACATTTGACGCAAACATGTATACAGTTGGTAGTTGGTATTATAACGTTTAACTTATACATTTGTACAGTTAGAAGGTGGTCTCCTGACGTTGGTGTTCTGAAGTTGAACGCAAACATTTGCTCAGTTGGAAGTTGGCCACCCGAAGTTTGACTAAACTTATTCCACTGTTTCATTGTTGAGTTGTTAGAGGGGCTGAGCGTGATGCTCGCAGGCTTGGTAGTAGAAGATCTAGAGAGACGGTCTTACTTCCTGCTCGGCATCGATAAGGAAAGTGTCGCACGGAGTTGGCAGGCGCCAGGGTGTGCTGTAAACTGGGACAGCTCGTGGGGAGACGACGTTATAAAGAAAGGAGACGAGAGTCCACGGTCGAGAGTCGGCGCGAAGAAACGGACGGCATCCGGCGGATGGCAGAAATGGATCACCGCAGGGAGTGTTTACAGGTAACCCGGATCCCCGCCCCCGCCGACCCGAAGCAGGCGGTGCAACGACCGCTGGGTTAACGCCCCAGCCGCAATAGGATCTAGGTCCGGTTCCAACGACGCGAGTAATTGCAGTAATATCGTTCATTATCTTCGAGATTATTAGTTGCTCCGCCGTGCGTGAGACGAAACGAGACGCATCTATACTGTTGAGTAGGACGGAACCCGTCCCGGACGTGGCGTAATCCGAGACCCACTTGAACTTGGAGACTTCAACGAGCGTAAAGAACACAACGCTGTCACTATGGAGCAGAATATTCATGCTTCCTCAACTCTTTGTTTACGTTTGGTTCTGTTCGTCGCTTAAGTATGACGTTCGCTGTTTTCTAGGAAACATATTATAATGATGTGATAGATTAAACAACAATCCATATAGTGTAAAATTTACACAGTCGTTTTTCTGACGAACATTTTCACGGTTTAAAATGTAAAATTTGTCGTTAGCTAGAAATTATTGCTCTGTAAAAAGTAGTTTTCAACCAATACCTGGAAATTTTTCATGTTCAACGATCAGCCGGCTGGACTGACAGTCCTGTGTGTACATTGTCATCAGCTACTTGTAAATTGACTGCTGCTCCAGTGAGTGGTCAGTTGTACAATTGGCAAGGTAGTGCGGGACCCAGTGAGTGTTTTAATTCAAGTCTGTGTTATTTTTTTATAGTATTTACGGAAGAGTTTCAGTAACTTTGGCCCAACCACGAAAGTATTTAACGTCGACAGGAGTTTTAAATACTACGTTTTCTCAAATTAATTCGAGAAATGTCTGGGCCTCTACTCATAACTTAATATTTGAGTGCCAGCTAGCGGTTCTTTTCTGAAGTCAAATTGTAGTTGTGTCTATTTCATTTCGTTACAATCTATTAAGCAACGACTATTATATGTCTGAACCCAACTTATGAATGTACACGTATGTGTTTGTTGGTAGCAACTTTTTTTTAAATTCAAACGATTTTGTTAGAAAACTACATTCATCCCTAATTTTGATTAAATGAAATAATCGTTCCTCGACAAAATATTACTTCAAATTATTTTTAGTTTTTTTCTTATAAATTACGTGCACAGTATTTACTATAGTATGCCAGAATGATGAACAAATCTTTTTTAGGCTTTTACCTAACATAAAATTCTAAGTTTGAAAATTCTGCAGATGTATTCATTGTCTGTAATCAGTGTAAGCAAAAAAACGTGCCGAAATTAAAAAAAATTATCGCAATATTTACTATTAGTTCGCATGCAGTATTAAAAATTTGTTTTATTACTTTAGTGGTGTTAATATGTATGCAGTAACGAACATTTGTTCTCCCACACATGGTCGGCCGAAATAAAAACCGGCCTAGTCTGTTTATCAAAGACAATCAATAGTATCCTTTTTTTGCAATAACACTTCATGCTGCACTTTCTAATTTATTCAGAGAATGTACTGCGAATATCATAGAAGAAAAAATAGAACTAATATTGCTACATAGAATTTAATATCAAAATAATAACGATATAAATTTTCTATGACAAAGTTACCAGGTATGATTTTTGTTGGCCAACTCTGCGTATAGACTATAGGTCATTCGGAATTAAGTGAACACTAAAGACTTAACCTATGAAAAAAATCACTAGCAGTTACTGCATATAAATCAACATTAACGACAGTTACGTTATTGTTTGTATGGTTGGTAGCGAATAATTTCATGCAGTTCCGTGTATTTTCTTATTTGAATACAGCATTAGTTACACAACATCAAATGCAAACGACCTCTCTGTATTTAATATACTTAAAAATATTTATTTAAGTTCTTGTTGGCATACAAACTGACTGTATAATTTTATTTAATTAGCGCCAGCACAATGCGACGCAACCGAGCCGATTTTCGTTGGCACATGCCGCTAATGCTTCGCGCCACAGAGGTACCTAGTTTAAAATTCCACCGACAGATGGCATCAGAGTTAGGTTTTCGCAGCTTCGCTTGGAAGCGAATTGCGTCATTCTGTTTGTTTGTCCGTTGTGTAATGAATATGGGTTTCTGATAAAACACATTCAAAAGTATCAGAAGTGACTGTTTATGAATAGCATTGCTAAATTATGTGAAATCATTTGTAATGTAAGTTATGTTTTCTGATCGCCAGCCTGCGTATCTGGTTCTCCCCCCCCCTGTTTTACACGTTAAGAAAATACGTTATTTATTGTTTCTCTTTACGTGCGTCGTCATCGTTCATTGCACTATGCTGAAAGGAACTTGAATTCTTGAGTTCCATGTGTCGTGTTGTTTTAGCGGCGGATTTAATTTAAAAGTTCGAATAAACTGTGCATGCCTTTACGAGATTCGTAACGGCAATAGCGCCGTTAGAGTAGACGCAGAGAAGCCAGTGATATAAGACCTTTACTCGTAAGTATTTATAATTAAGAGCACCCGTGCATTTAATGAGTAGATATTATATGTAACATTTATCGGAGCACAGCAATGTAAATTTATGCATTGTGCAAGCCTATGTAAATAAAAGCATGTGCAATGTTTATGTTTACATGCAGCGGAAAGATATAAACTGGCAGAAAATAGAAATTAATCAGGATTTTTTTGAGTGCTCACTTTATTCCGAATCACCTATACCGTACAGCTAGTTGCTGGTTGTTCTCTAATAAATCATTATTTAAAAAATTTCGAATGCGAAATCTTGATACCGAAAATAAGCTTACTTTTTTTGGTACATAAACTTTACCACGGGTCGCCTCAGAACAAAGACGAGATTCCCTAGGAAGCTTCATTTCTCTTTCATATGTTTGGGAAGAATTCATACGAGCAACGACCGCTACATATATTTCTCTTCCTGACACAGACACGCGGTAAATAAATACAAGTTTTAGTCTAGGTTTTAAGGTAAGATAATTAGGCTTTACGTCTTGTTAGCAGCGAGGTTATTGGAGACGTAGACACAAAACTTGACCCAAGGACATGAACTGCTAGGGGAATCGGTCGTTGAATCTTTTAAGGATCCAGTTCAGCAACCGCTTGGAGCGAATACTAGAAAACACGGAAAACCGAAATTCGGTTGGCTGTAGCCAGGAATCGAACCTAGGACTCCTGAACGCATGTTCAACGTGTAACCCTACCTGAGGCGGAAACATTGGAAATATTTATATGTGTTGGTCGAGGAAGAATCAAAATTGTAAAACTATTATAAATATAGATAGGTGAGTCTGGAATGAGTACGTAAATTTCTGTGGGGATAGCTAATAAAAATAACACAAAGTGAGTTTTTTTCACGAAGTGAATATGGTAGGAGCAATGCTATACTTAAAATCAAATTTATTTTTTTCTATTTAAATATAACATAAGAAAAATTTATTTTATAGCAATCAGTGATTCTGTACAATGCCCAAGCATTAAAAGTCCAGATTTTTAATTATTTTTAACAAATGTTATTTTAATGTTCACTTCAAAGTAGCATTCACCCACTATTTTTACTTCATGGCAAATTAAAAATATACTTACGGCTAACTTTTATGACCTATTACTACACAAAATAAAGTTTCTCCGTCCTAACTTCTATCTCGCTTTCTTTCTCTCTCTTACACACGAATATAATGTGCTTATGTGTGTATTAAAATGCATATGTCATAAAAAATAATCTACAGTATTTACAGTAGGTGAAAAGCAGCACAACAAGAGACCAGTAAATTCATATCACGGAAAGCCATCACATAAAATATTCAAATTACCATTGCTATAAACTTAACCATTTTTGTAGACACACGCCATTGCGACCGAATTTTGCCGAGTCGCAGAAAATTTCCACAAAAAAATCCAGTATCAGCTGTTGTCAACTAACATACGAAATACATAACGTTTAGGAAACATATGTTTATGGCAATGCAGTGCCCGAAGTACGCAGCTATACGCTCGTACGTGTGCAACAAGTTGCATAACACAAGGCGATAAGTCGAACGCGGTTCTGCAGGCAGGATATTTGCAAACATTTTGTACAATAACTTATCTACATCTGCCCTACTAAGCACACTTATGGTATCTGACCAATTTGTCACTATATATATATATATATATATATATATATATATATATATATATATATATATATATATTGTTTCTTCCTTGATCTACATGCCTCACTTAGTCTATGAATAGCTCTAAATATTGAATATACATTGTTTTATAATTTTATTGCTACTACGAAATTCTGTGTATCTACGTTTCTCACCTGACTAACTAAGCCATTTCTTAGTATATGCGGTTTGTTAAGCGATTTTATTGTATCTGCAGTATACACGATGTTTTGCCGAATGAAATCGTAGCTACCCGAAAACATAGAATACAGAGGCCCGAAAATCTCCTAGCAATATTAATATACAATAAATACTCTTAGCATTCATAGCAACAACATGGCCATAGAATGCTACTAGTTGTGACCCACATTATTGTACGTTGATGATAATGATGATGATTGTGTGCAAGTTGTAAAAACTGCAACGCTATCGTCTTTTGTAATCAAGAAATGCAAAAAATATAGTTTGTACATAAGCCATTTAATGTTTAAATTAATGCACAGAAGTAAATAATACGTTTGGTTCAAGAGAAACAGGTACCGTAAGTTTGAATTTTTTTAGGAAACCACATAATCTAAAACCTTGCTAAACAGTTTCAAAATTATTTACAGTAAAACGTATCTGTAGTTATTCATTATAGAACCGATAATTTCTTATACATGTAACTTCAAATTCTTTGAACTACGTAACTAATACATTTCTGGTGTACATTGTCAAACCTGATCAGTGCTGATGACATTGCGGTAAGGTACTTCGAACCTGGCCACAAATTTATGTCAGCAGAATCCTTCTACCATTCCGCTGAGAAGTCTATGGAAACTATTAAACAGTATATAAAATCTGCGACTTGGTGACTTTCGAGAAACAGTTTCATTGGCCTTAAAGAAAGTTACTTTACTCACAATGGAACTTGGAGACTTCTACAAATGGAGGAGTTTCATCTCTGTGAAAAAGGTCAAAGCAGTTCACCTGACCAGCCATACCTTCATGAAATTGTAACAGTTGGAGCTAAACGTGGTAACCTAATTATTTTCTACAACAAATGTAACAGTGATTGGATAACCCTGGATTTTCTTTAAATGAAAATCATTAAAACCAGAAAAATGCCTGCGCCTAAGCAAAAAGGGCCAAGAGGGATCTCCGTTTTGAGAAAAGGATGATAGGGAAATCGTCGGTTATTCCAGAAAACAGGCTAGAATTTAAGCCTTCACTTCCACTTACTGGAAATAAAGACAGAGATGATGCTGGTGACTGATAACTCGTAAATGTCAGATATGTAATAGAAAATGTATTTTATGATTGTCCTAGTGAATTTATCTTTTAATAACACAATTGTGCAAAAACTTTGAGTTCCTTGAGTATTGGTATGAACATTCCTGTCATGAGTCACTGCTCCTCGCTAATGTTTACTGTTAATGTCGAAATAACTACGTGTTTTCCAATAATTTTAAAGTTCACAGGAAATTTTTTGTGTAACTATTTGTCATTGTTTGATAACGTTATTTTTGTTTAATCATTTTAGATTTATTTTATTAGTTAATATAATTTCAACAATTCTTGTAAATTATACTTTTAGTTTTCAATATTACAAATAGAAATTGTTTACAGTTTACGCTTGATTCCAATTACAAATTTGGGTGTTATAATGTTCTGAGGAATAATTATCCGCAGTTTTACTTAGTAGGTTTATGGTATCTAATGCAATATAATGATTCGTCTTAGTAAACAGCAGTTACAATAAAATGTACCTTTCACTAAGCAGTTTTACAGTACATGCCGTTAAGCAAGTAGTTTTATGGTATGTAAGCAGATACAGTGACTTGTTCCAGTAAAGGGTAAATACAATAAAACACCTAAATAAACACAAATAAATTCTTTAAAATATATATTTGTATCTGTTTTTAAAATAGTTAGCTCAGTCCTACACCATTTTTATCTTGAACAATTAATTCTAATCAAAAATCATTATAAACTTAAATAGGCCTAGAACATTTTAGTACAGTACAGCCAACAAAAAAATTAAGAGCCCGTCTTTTCTTCACTTTTACTCTGACACAGATACCGTAAGTGTGCTTAGTAAGGTGGTAATGTTGCACGTACCCAGTATTATTAGGCCAAATATCGATTTCGGTTCTGCACTACGTGAAGAGATTTCCGATTATATAACTGTTCTGGATTAAAAATCGTCTTTCCACGTACAGGTGACACAATTATAGCTCTGGATAATAACTAGAGATAATGGACATGGTTTATCGCGGGAAAACTTGACTCTTTGCTTGGTTTCAACGTACGTTCAGCTTATGAAAAGATTATTGGCTTTCGCTTGTATGTAGAGCTGTTACCACATTTGACTGAGCCAGTAAGAATCCCGCTATTGTGATATTTAATGCTTTCTTTTGGTCTGCAGACAGCTACGTTGTGTCAGACGTGTATAATCCAATCTACATGTTGCAAGAAACTGCAGCGTTTTCAAGGGTACTTTGGCACAAATCATCTCTATTGATAACATAAAATAACATGCACAGGCTTAAGAATGTAGATATTAATAGCTTTATAACAAGTACGGGTCGATATTTTTTAAATGTATAGAACGCGAAAATATAATAGAACTTCCTAAAATCTTGGAGAATACTGTTTTCAGCTCTCGGGATTAAGGTGTTAAGAAGACAGCATAGTCAAATACTTTGCGACTGTTACCCAGCGAAAAAAAGCGTTTTTTTTTTTAATTCGTAAACGTTTACTTAAGAATAAAATGGTTTTAATACTGTAGGTGTACAGTTAATCAAAATCATCGTTGAAATTAAAAAACCTGAAAAAAATTTCTTCCAGTTAAATAATGTTTTATCGTAAACTAGGTATAAGACAAACCTACAGAAATTCAATTAGCAAACTGCAAAGCGAGTTTGCGGTTCCGCCTTCATTTTTATCTGAAAGTGATTAAGAAATGATTTATTGTAAGCGTGATCATTTGTGCCGCAATTACATGTATGAGATTTCGGCGTCAAAGATTGTTCTTCACAAATTCATTACCCGAGAAAAAAGTTCACTAAGAAAGTTAGCTTAAACTATTGTCTAGGACTGATGCTTTTCATTTTTGAAAAAAAAGCTTCTTGTAATCTACAATTTAAAACTGATGCTTTTTAGTGATGAATCATGCACCTCTCCTAAAATAGAAATTTTTTTGAAATTGGAAACATGCATTACAGCGTGCGTAATTTACTTAGCATGGTGAATCGTACAGAGAATTATCTATTGTCACATACGAAACGTATTAAAGTAGTTTAAGAAATATTTAACCCCGGGTGAGTGAGCACCGGCAATTTTCTTTTATTTAAGTAACCTAAACAAATTGCTTATCAACGTTTGAAGGTTTCAACTCCTAAAGAAATTAATTAAAGTATTTGTTTCTTGGAATGGTGAAAATATTGTTAACTGACCTATTAACGGAATAGCGTATTGTTGCCAACATGAAATATGGCAACTCTTACTCATCAGTTGTTAAGTATTTCTGAAACTACTTAAACGTGTTGTGTGTGATAATATATGTAATCAAGTAAGAATCACTTGGTTAAATTTATAACACAAGCGGCAGTGTATGCTCCCGATTGCAGCAAATTGCACTCTAAGGCGATGTGTTACGAAAACATTCAGTTACGGTGGGGTGGTGTTTCTCTTAAGCGCTTCCAGATAAAAATATAAAATTTACCCTGAAATATGACCTTAAGGTCGCTGCCTACCTACGCGTGTGAAACTCAGAAGCGACAGAACTATATTGGTGACCTTGAAGCGTGCATCAAATGTTGCATCGCCACAAGCGAAGCGCTGAACTAGAGTGCATGAATCCGTCGATCCATTACTAAGCAGTGACAATATCATTTTATTGGTGAAAAGTATGTAGTAAAGTTCAGTGCATGATTTTACCCGAGTTTCTCGCACATTCGTTTAGTACATTTTGAAGTACAGCAGTCTAAAAAGGACAATTTAGCTATGCTGGAGGACATAGAAACAGTGTTTTTAATGTGCATGGTGTATTAACACTGAAACTCCTTCGTTGTCTGAAGTGTGGTTTTCTTTCAGTACATTATGGTTTTCCGAAATCGCTCCAGTCAATTGCTGGGATGGTTCCTTAACAAATGCCATGGCCGACTCCTCTCGCAGCTAGGGGGCCGCTGTGGCCGAGTGTCTGACTATTCACCTCCCACCAAGGCGATCCGGGTTCGATCCCCGACGGGGTCGGTCCCCGGATTCTCGCATGGGGGAATCGTGCCGGACGATGCCGCTGGTCGGCGGTTATTTTTCGGGAATCTTCCTTTTCCGGCGTTGCTCCATACTCACATCCTGTCACTCCCCACTTCGACGTGTTGACCAATAGTTACTTCTCAAAGCACTTACTTCAGTCATATTAATATTTACTGAGTTGGGGAGGGGATTGGAACCGAACCACTACACTTTTAATCAGTGACTCAGTATGCCTACAGATATTTTTGAAGAAGTACGTTATCATTGTACCTCGTTTCATTTCAAACGTTCCATTGAACTTTTGTTTACGAGGTACGAAGAAAGTCCTCCGTATGTCGTACAATAATTTTCCTCTGCAGGTTCATAAAATTTCATTGACGTAGATGTGATTGTAACTGTGCAGTGCCGTAATTTTGCATTTTATTCAGAAGAAAATGTATTCCCCGTACTAACGAGTGAAAATTACCTTTCACTTGTAACGTACGTTTATTAGCCAGGACAACTATGTAACGACATTAGTTCATTAATCCAGGATTGATCGAAAGTCCTACAATTTATAGTTTATTTTTATTTACGTTTATGTTTGTTTACATGTTAAATTCTATAACAATTTAATATGCAAAAAAATATAGAGAACACGTAATTTGTAATAAAGTGCAACATTTGTTTACTCTTCGTAAAATTCATTTTGTTACTTTCAATACAGCAACGACATAAATATTGTATTTATTTGACCTGAAGCGCTTAGTTCATGGAAAACGTTTTCAACTTCTTAACGTTCTAAATCGGTTTAGTACTTGAAAAAAAAAAAAACTTGAGTCACATTCTCAGGATAACGAAATTTCCTTTGCGATGAACGTGTCTGGCTATTTACAGTGACAGGAATATTTTTTTTTTTCAATCTAAATTAGGTGCTCTTTCGGTTTTATTGAATATATGGAAAGACCGAATCGCAATAACATAACGCGTCTTCATATTTGTAAAATTAGTTTAAAGTTTTGAGGTCTCTAAACCAGCTTACTGATGCTATGTTATACAATGATATAACACTATTTGTTTCGGTGATGCTCCATATTAACATCGTTCACTTTCACCGGCTCTCAAGACCGTAGCGGCTAAGCGTCGCTCAAATCGCTCCACTTTATAATACAATCTGACCTCCATTGAACCTAGATGGCAATCTGCAAAACTTAACCGCATAAGCATCCACTTAGAACGCTTTCAAAGCATTGAGCCTTCCAACAGGGGTGTCTTAAGCAATCTCGTACTCATCCACTACAGCTGTATACAATATTCGCACGGAACCACTGTGTATATTTTTGATATACACCTGGAGTGTTGCGTTTGCTGGTAGAACAATTACTACACATTGCTACAGTGAATGTGCTTTTTAATAATTCGTAACGTCATTTCAGTTTTCCAATTACGTTTACAATGAATATTTTAAATTTCACAAGCCTTCGCGAAACTGTTTTTAAAACTAATTCACTAAAAGAAAGCTGGAAAAATAAAAGGGAAGGTAGGCAGTAGGACGGAACATATCGTCGATAGTCTGGTAATTTGAGACTGAATCACTCGGCTCTGATAATTAGACATTTGATTGAAAGCAAGCATGACTTGCGCTGTGTTATGGAGATTTCCACACACTGGTTCAAATTATTCAAGTTGTTTATGATAGATTGACATGAAAAATCAGTCCTGTACGAAGCCAAATGTGTACAAATTTGTAGTGATTATTTTGTAAATTGATCCAATTCTTTGTTACAAAATATTATTTTTTATGATTTTGACATGTACTATAGCAAAGTAATGTATGGAATTTGATGCTATATTCTAAACAAAACGTAATGTTTTTACGATACAGGTCTTCGTAACGTTGTTGTCAAATAATTATTATCGAAAAAACTGTGAAATTCGACACATGGCTGTAAGGAACCATCCCAGAAATAGCAAGGAGTGATTTCGGGAAAATCATTAAATTATAAGAATAATAAAATGCAAATATAAAGAATTAATACTCATCGTGTACTGGCAAAACTATTGGTTTTTGAGGTAAAGTTCATTAATGAAAATTTTTTCTAGAGACGTTATATAAAGCCCGACGTAAAAAAAATTGTTAAGTTATTTTAAGTTGGGTTAAGTTAGGTTAGATTAGGTTACTTTAGGTTAGGTTACCTTACCTAACCTAACGTTAGGTTAGGTAGGTTTAGGTTACCTAACCTAATCTAACCTAACTTAACCTAACCGAAACTAATCTAAAATAACCTAACAAACATTTTTTTAAACGTAGGACTACTTCTAGCGTCTCTAGAAACATTTATCATGAGTAAATTTTACCTCAAACGTCAATAGGTTTGCCGGTATAAAACGGGTGATGGTTCTTGATATTTACTAATGAACCAACTGGAAAGCCAAATTAATTAAACGTTTTATTTTACAAACAAATTTCCTAACCTAAGCTTGTCTTGTTCATTAATCAGAAATAGTCACTCTAACTCTAGCAGGTCAGTTTTCGTAAACATTATTTTTAAATATATAATAATCGTTATTTACTCCACGAACGACTAATTTTTTTAGTTATTCTATCCTTGCAATAACAAAAATTCTACACTAGCAATTTATTTAATTTTGTAACAACATACGAATATTATTTTTTAAAAATATGCAGGTATTTAAACACAAAATAAAATGGCTATGCTTTGTTATTTCGTTATATGATGCTTGTCGTAGATACTTATTATTAGATTCAGTTGAAATACAGGAAAATAATACAACCAGCAGATGACTTTACAGAGCTATTTGGGGATTAACTGTGTTTGATACTGTACCTTAGTAAATTTCAACTCTAAATCTCCAGATTTTCAGTCCCTAAAATTGGTCACGTGGTAGATTTAGGTATCTAAATGGCAGTCTTCTAGCGGATTCGAACACGGCTTGTGATTCTTGGAACGCCGTAAGTTCAGTAAGTGTACTGTTAAGCCGGATTCACAATCACACTTAACTTACGTACGAACACGCGCACGTACGTTAAGTATTACAGATTGGATTTACAACAATATTAAATCTAGACATGCGCGGTACTTGTTTAGGTCAGAACAAAATGTTGGAAATAGATTATCGTAATTTATTTTTATTTTTAGAAGCGAATTAAATAATTTATTACTACAAGATAAATGATTACGCAAATATAAATTAATATTTAATTGAGTCTTACGTTTGCACATGCTGCATTCACAACCACCACTTAGCGTACGTACGTGCGTAAGAAGTAAAACGTTGTTCAATTATATTACGTAATCACGCTACGCGAAGATGTGAATGCTAGCATCAACTCTCAGTGTTTCTACTGTTACACGTACGTACGCGCGTACGCTATATAGTGGTTGTGAATCCAGCTTTATACCTTACTCGTACAAACTCCCGTGCACAGAAATCTGTGAACATGCCGTAGGATTAAATGCTGGAATCTACACTCTACACCTAAAGTGAACCAAAATGTTCGAAACATGTTGAAAGTACACATTCTACAAAACTGTACACATAGTTCACTAGGTTACCAACACAGAGCAGGCATGTATAGTTGCGGCAATAAGTATCCTATGTCTAACATTTAAGTTCACTATTAAAATATTTAACACATTTTTGGTACTGTAGTTCGAAGCCGTAGTTACATAAAGTAGACTATAATACGTAAAATTGTTGCAAAAAGTTTACTTTTGGTTATGTTTAGGCCTATTAAATATATTGAACCGGTAATTATTATAATTATTTCTGTGCGACATCTGACACTAGTAATTATGTTAATTTTACAATAACACACTGAAGTATACATTGAAAACAAACAATAGGATTGCAGTCAGTATTTTTTTCGAATAAAAATAAGAAACCCATTATTAATACTTTTTCTACACCTCTGCAGCTCCATGCGCACATTTTTAATTAAAATATATGTCTGTTCACAATATATTACAAATTTATTTTCAGTAAATAACAGTAATTTTGATGTACGAGTACCTGTAACAAACTGTAAATAAATAAATAAAAAGTCGAAGAAATAGTTCGGATTGAAACTGCTCTGAGATAATTACCTAGCATCATAAAACATACATGCGTCAAATTTACCTACCACTCCAGCACTTCACGACAGGTTAAGTGACGTGGCAGAAATTCATAATTTTATATTTGCACGGCATTGTGTTCTTCTAATAGACGTTACTTGTGACTATATTTTCCATTTGTAAAATTTTTTAGCTCTCATAGTTTACTCATAGCGGCGTGTCAAAGTCAGCATTAGCAAATTACGGGAACATAGTGTTGCGTGCCATGTGCCTGGAGGCCAGTGATCGGCGGCTGTTTCGTAACACTTTGTGGACTGGCCCCTGAATCATAGGCTGGCGGCTACGTGATGGCAGTCACACCGAAGCTACGTCATAGATACCATTCCCAACTGCGTCTTAACCCTACGAGGGCAGCCTACGTGACTCAATTCATATCCGAAACATGATTAAATGTCTATTTTTAGACCCATGTAATTCGGGGAACCCCTGGAGTTTGGCAGGAGTACAAAAGCCCTGAATCGGCATATTTGGGGGAGTTCGCTATTGGTTGTGCTAGAGGAATGTGCTATGCTTGTGGAGAGAGACTGATGAAGACATCTTGGTGACAACAGAGTCTATTGTGAGGCGGCAGGCGGCTACCTTCGGAGCAGTGTTGGATGAACCAAGAGGACTGCTGCGGCGGACTGACAGGCGAAGAAGGAGGTACGCGACGGGAGTCGAACCGAAGACCTCAAGAGTGAAGACAGCGGTGCACTCGGGGTGCTGCGTAGCACACGACGATTCATCACCACGGCGGACTATTAAGGTTGTACACTGTCACTATTTGAAAGACTGTTGATTGGATATATGACTGAATTTTATTGTGATTTGTACTGTTTAATTAATTGATGGTAGACATTTTTTGGTGCTTTAATTGTCAAAGTTAATTAACGTGTCTGGGACACAGTAGTAATTGTGTGCATAACTAATTGTGCTGTGAGAGTTATAGTTGATTACTGTTTTGTGTATTTCGTAGCTTTGTGAGCTATTAAATCCAGTACTTAATTTAACTCTTTTATTTATAATTATAAGACCTCTATCCCAAAAGAACTCATGGGAATTGCCCATATAAAGTTTATGTCTCAAACTTGTAACAATATGAATAAGAAAACCCAAGTGACTTACTCAAATGAAATAATTTACACTGAAATTAGAGGTTTTGGATAATATACTTAAATATTTTAAAACACACAATGAAAATCCTTTGTAATTTTTAAAATCTGAATATAATGACAGTTTACTTCATTTATGGCAAATTAAAAAATAATTGACTATGTTGTGTGTTTTTTAATATTTAAGCACGTGGCCCATAATATATAATTTCAGTGCAAATTATTTAATTCGAGTAAGTCACTTGGTTTTTGTTATTACATTTTTCGCGTAACTTGTAAATTCTGAATTTGACATTCCGCTATGGGAAATCTATGAGAGTTAAAAAAACATTACAAGTGGAAAAATCAGTCCCAAATATCGTTTGTAAAACGAACTCTATGCCGTGGAAATATAAAATTATGCATTTTCGCCACGAGATCGCCCTTAAGGCGGCCGACTGCCCCACGCTTTAAATTCGTTGCAGTGTGCTCGAAAACAGTTTTATTTACGAAAATATTCCAAGTGTGCCCATTGTGTCAACCTACGATAAGAAAACAAACTTCAGACAAGGTCGGAACCTCATTGTTTAGACACCACGCTCATTAAAACACTGTTTCTAAGCCCTCCAATATGGCTAAAAACGGCCTTTTCAGACTTCCACACTTCAAAATGTTCTAACCGGATGTATGTGAAACTTAGTTTGCGACCTGCACTGAGCTTAGTTGCCGACTTTCCACCAATTAAATTATATGGTCACCGCTTTAAGTCCCATAGTAACAACCGTTCGGCGGGAAGCTTGCATGCTAGTTCAGCGCTTGGTTCGTTGAGGCGACGCGGCGTTTGATGCGAGCTTCAAGGTCACCCTTTGTTCTGTCGTTTGTGAGCCTCCTAACGCGCAGATAGGCGGTGCCCTTAAGCATGGGTTAGAACTGCATATATAGAGAACAATAATTAACGTCAAGAAAGTGTTTCATTGTGTTATATATTATATTATATTTAAATAAATTTCCATTACGATTCATTCAAAATACTGTGCAAAATTATGGTTTTAATTTAAAATACATGTCCTGCATCAAGTCAGTTTTTTTAAGTTATTTACTGTGTTCTGAGATTATCACAAATGTTGGCTAACGGCCATATTGTTCCAGTGCAATGACGCGGAATTGCAGATACGCTCAAGCGTGTGCCAAAAGGCGCTTATGAAAATTCACTCGCAGGAGTAGTGTAGGTTTTCTCAGTCACGTGACCAGGTTTTGTCAATTACCAGTATTTCATAACCGCATACAACGCTATTGGAGGTTTTAAAATTACGGGAATCTAAAAAAAGGCTTCCGTGTTGTCTACTTGATAAATGTTTTGCTAAATGCTACATCCACAGTTCACTATTTACGTGTGTTATATTTGTATTTAAATATAATATACGATTTGGTAGCTAACCGAGAGACCATCAGTTGAAATTTCGAACACGGGTAAACTCACCTGAGGTAAAATTTCAGACACCTAAAACTTGAAATTTTGACCGACCTAACCTACCCTCGTGAATTTTCATAAGCGCCTAGAAAGTAACAGAAAGGAAACGTTATAATGCATCTGTTTTTCACTTACTTAGCTTCAAGTTTATTTATTTTACGTTTAGTGTTCATATATTTATATAAGTAAGTAAAATACATTAACAATATAGCACAAACCAACACGTCAGCGAGGAATCTCGTACCCTTCAACAAGATATCGAGCCTATTCCGTTAAACGTCGCTTGCTTTGCTGCGATTTTAAGTAAGGTACAGAAATTGTAAGGAACTCGGACAATACAGAATCACATTTTTGAACTGGTGACTAAAGTTCTCGTTAACAACTCTAATAGCTATCGTTATCTCACGGCTAACAATAGACAGAATACAGCTGCTTGCGGCCACCATAAACGCTGCTCATATCTCTCGCGGTAATAAAATGAGCACTTGATTTACTGTTCGAGCTAAGTGCTTACGTGAATATGTGTAACCGTCTCTTACGACCTTGCTGAGGACGAGACGTAAACCCCAATTTAAAAAATACTAGCAATAGTTTGCGACGATTTTGGCCGGGTGTACGCGGAAATGTGGCGTGTTTTCGTCTGAGAGCAAGCTACGAGGCGGGAGATGGAAGAGTGGACTGTTAAGAGTTGCGGTGTTGCGAGTCATGATTAACGGTGTGGGCGGGGGTGTAGATTTGACAGCGCGGCCTTCCTTGGTCGTATACGGTGGTCAGGGTCACTGCTTAAAACTGCCGGGCTGTCTCCGCATCTGCTAAGTGCTTGAGTGCGGTAGCAATCAAACCTTCCCTTCCCACCACGTGATTTATAGTACGACTGCTTGTTGCCACTCCTCCTTCCTCATAACCACTGTTCACGAAAACTTCACTACGGGGTTTACAATAACGTAGTAGGTGTAATCTACTCGGCAGTATTGGCCACGTGATCGGATATAAATATAAATAAATATATATAAATGGTTTTTGCCATGATAGCTAATTATTTCAAAGCAAGAAATTATACGGTTTTGACTGAACAGTCTGTTAACTAGAATCTCGTTAATTAATTCCTTAATTAGCTAAAACCACAGTACTTGCTACTTTGAAAAAATCAACACGCATGGAGAAAACGATTTTGAACAAAACTGACAGACATATTTTTGATATTTGCTTTCGTTTAGGTGTAAAAAATTAATATCGCTAAAAAAAGCTTAAGTATAGATAATGGCTTAAACGGTTTTTTCCAAGCGCACTCGAAGCATAGTATGTTGGCGGCCTGTTTAAAAAAATGCGGTAAAATGTGCAGAAGCAGTTTATTTCAGTCGCCGATCTGACAGAAGTTCGGACAGTGCAGAATATCCTTTCGCGCTGTTACAATATACTGTATGGCATTACGATTGCGAACTGTAATGTATACTGTACATAAATGCTAGAGTTTACCTCCAAAAATTGCCATAGGAATAAATGATTACAAAGTAAAAGTTCTCTGATATAAAACATAACATTTATTGTTTCAGGTCCATCATGTTAGACGACATCACAAGAATGACCTGAATTATTATTTAATAACTCTAGATGTACGTAAACGATTTCAGCTTTAAGGATTAATTTGCACCCACCTTGAAGAAAGTAGGCTTCAACAGTTATGCTGGTAGCTTATTGTTTTATCTACAAGCATTAATGTAGTACAACAAACGTACCACATTTGTCTTCCGTATAAAGTGTGCAGAAAAAAAAAACGTTTTCCTTGCAGCAAATAAAAGAATTTTGAGACTGTTTAGTCTGAAGTAAAGAAATCATAGCAAAGGATAGCTTGATAACCAAACATTTGATGTTATTGCATTTTTAATTTGAACAAGTATATTTAAGAACAATTTTATTTCCACTGTGACAGTTGAATATTTTATTCTACTTACTTATTGACTTTAAAAATAACTTCCAATTTTACGATAAATATTAATACTAAGCTGTTGTAATGGCGATATTTGTTTCGTTAATACTACTTCAGTATATATTTAAAAATAAAATTGACCAAAAATATTTTGCAAAGAAGTTTGTATATTTATTTGGCCTGTATAGTGTCAGTTTCATTTAATCAATTTAAAGCACAGAATACAGGCCAGCCTTAACTAACCAAGCATTTTCATGTGTATGGTTGTAATTCTTGATTCTTTCGTTGGGGCGAATTAAAAAAAAAAAAAAACAGAAATTAATCACTTCATAGGTGCTATAAGAATCATACATCGAAGAATTTCCCTCAATTCAAGAGCATTGAGATGTGCAAATGACTAGAAATAATGACTTGTGACTGGTCAATGCAGATCTTGTGAACCTCTTGCTAAAAATTATTTAATATCTTTTACTCAGACAATCCGAGAAAATATTGTTACAGTCAACGTCCACTGACGTTCTTTAAATTTTCTTTAAGGTGGGGTCTTGCCCTGCGTGTTGAAATTTCCCATCATGGGAGCATTTTCATCGAAATTACTAACAAAAAAAATTACTATACAAATATAATTATAAAAATATTTTTATATTAGTAGTCAATTTTTACACACGCATTACTTGAGGCCACTGAAAAGGCAAGAATACATTTATAATAAATATTAACTATGTCTGATTGCATCAACAATATTGGTCAGATGTTTCGAATTTATAAGTTTATAGAAAGATAATTCATTTACTACAGAGTGGTGAGGATACATTTCTAAATAACTAAATAATACAAAAAACCAGTAATTCCAACTCGGCTTATAATGCCCATAAGAAGAAGGCCTGTAAAATGAATAGCAGGGCGCCACAGGAAAACGGTATAAACTTTTTGAAAAACGATGTAATTAAAAATATTTAACTCAACATACCAACGCTTATTATTATTATTATTATTATTATTTTTATTATTATTATTTCTTACTCTATTTAATGTTACCGATTGACCAACCTCAGTATATGAAGAACCTAGTGCTTAATTTCGAAATTATTCAACATACATACTCGTACGACAGAAATTTTGCGTTCTTGTTTATCTGCAAGCATTGCAACGAAAATTTATTGTTTTCTGGAATTACCTGGGGGAATTTAATGATGTTGCCCTACACAGTTTAAAAAATGAACTGATTTTTGCTAAGTTACTAACCTTAAAAAAATAACCGCGTCAGCTAAATGGTCAAAAGACAAGACTGTTACCACGGTGACGTGGGTTCAGTTACGGGCAGGGTCGATTCAGATTTTTTTGCATATGTGAAACGTGACGAACGTTGCCGCTGGCTTGAGGGCCCTCTTGAGAAACTCCTGGCTTTCCTGTACATATTACTTCCTCGTTTTCCCAGTATAAGAATTAATTTTACTTCATCCCTTAGGAAACGGCGAGGCGGGCACCTGGCGGGCTCCCATTTTAATCCTTTTCTACAATACTACGACGCTGCGACAGCGACACTGCGATAAAAATGACTAGCCAATCAGAGGCGAGATCGCCAACGACGACGACGCGTAAGGCTGCGATAGAACATGCTCTACGCAGCTGCGATTGTCGCTTTCGAACAGAGAGAAAAATAATCGATCACTGTAAACAAACAACAGAACAGGACGTAGAAGTGAAGGTAAGATAAGGTAAGTGGGCCTTACGTCTCGTCGACAGCGAGGTCATTAGAGACGGCGACACAACTTGGTACAATGACTGAAGCTGGGAGAGGAGCCGGACATCGACTTTAAGGCGCGGTTCACCTCAGTTCTCAGTGTTTTTTCTTATTTTTATATTTGTACCAGATATTTCTTTTCTTATTTTAGTCATAAATTGTGATTAAATCTTCATCTTACGAAATGTTTGTATCTCTCATAGTTTTTGCGTATGAGTCGTAAACTTTAAAATTTGCTGAGTTTTAAATGAAAATTTAAAAATAAAAAAAATAATAAATTCCAATTTTTTTTATTTTCATATGTATCAAATCACAGCCTGCAACATTGTTATACACGGTGAATTTTTTTTCGGTTTGGCATATCAGTTGGTTTTAGTGGCGTACATAAAACCGTAAAGTGCAAATTTGTACTTTTACGACTCATTACGCAAAAACTATGAAAGATACAAAAATTTCCTAAAAGGAAGATTCAATCACAATTTATCTCTAAAGTAAGAAAAAATATCTGGTACAAATATAAAAATAACAAAAGACGCTGAAAACTGAGGTGAACCTCGACCTTAAGGAACCACTCCAGCATTTGCCTGCAACGACTTCGGGAAACCATGGAAAACTGAAATTAGGATGGCCGGAGCCATTGATCGAACCCGGGTCCTCTCTAATGCCTAATGCGAGACAAACGTGTTACCATTGCCTCACCTCGCTCGGTGGGGTTTAGCAGTGTGCCTTCATAGGTTAGGCGTGATGTTCTGCTCTCGGGCTCACACCGCACTCGATATATGCTTACGCTTATACCAGTGACTTTTAGTTTACATAAAAATCTTTTCGGCTTTTCTTATACCGAAAACATTTTAACTGCGGATGATTTTCTTAAAATTTACTGTCTGGAAAATAACGTTTTGTGAAAGTATTACGAAATGTAAAAGAAAAAAGTTGCATCTACATTGTTTTAAGGAAAATTAACTCTTCTTGGTAAATATTTTAAATAGCGAAACATCGTTGGCTGAGTAACGAAAACCCTGAACACGGCTACTTGCGAAAACATAGGCAGTAGTGAGCAAACTAATTAGTATAACATCACCTTCTCTGCTTTTATGTCACGATGCGCTTCTGTAAGTTATTACAAAAATGCCTTGTATGGCATGAATTTTGTTTTCGTTTCTGTCTGCGGTTATTGTGTTTCATGACTAATAAAATAGGTGTCACAGACACCGCTCGTACTTTGTATAGCCTACGTATGTAAAACCCCCACAAACAAACGTGAAAACATCTTTGTGCTGGGCACGTTTGATAGAAAGATTTTCCACTGAAACATCTGCGGGTAGGATCACCAAATAAAAAAAATGGCAATAATAAAAACTGACAGTTACGTGGAGATATTTTTGGTCAGCGCTCAACAGCGAAGTCTTAAAGTTGTTCAAGTGGGGAAAAAACATAATTTTATATTTGTATGAAATGGTGTTAGTTTTGTACACATTACTTGAGAGTACATATACCTCTAACGGAAAAAAATTAGCTCATCTAGTTTTCCCGTAATGGCACTTCAAAGTCAAAATTTGCGTATTTTTACTTCATACAAAACTTGGAAACCAGTTAACAAAAAGAAATGAAAAAAATCATATCAAAACTACGCGTTACTGTCTATGGCCTTTAGCATTTAAAACCCGTTACAAAAAATGTTTATGTTAAATAAAAAATTTCAAAA
>PNEQ01102963.1:141268-217600 GCA_003012365.1 Medauroidea extradentata
TTCATTATATTTACTGGTTTTCAAGTTTTGTATGAAGTAAAAATATGCAAATTTTGACTTTGAAGTGACATTACGGGAAAACTAGATGAGCTAATTTTTTTCCGTTAGATATTAATGTTCTCTGAAGTAATGTCTACAAAACTAACACTATTTTATACAAATATAAAATTATGAATTTTTCCCCACTTGAACGCCCTTATGCACTTCCGAGGGTCGATATGGCGTGAGCATGGAGCAGCGATGGAATGAATAAGCGGGAGATAGGTGATAACCACGAGAAAACTCGCCGACCATCGGTAATGTACGCCACGACCTCAAATGCGAAAATCGGGTAAATTAATTTTGGCAGAATAATTTTGAACTGGTGCCTTAAGTTACTATGTGAAATATAACACACTAGAAGATAGAAAGTTAATTTATTTGTTTACGTTAAAGACGTTGAGGAACTAGCTATTGTTCTCAACTTTGCTCGCATGGTTTTAAGTTTAATGCTTTCTGAGCAATGCAATTATCTTAAGGTAATTCGAAAAAAAAAATGTATACTTCACTTCTAAATAGCCTTTCAACAGAAAAATTTTCTCAAGAGAACTTGAAAAATATATATATAATACTTTATATTTGTTTTATTAAAAACTCATTGGATCTTCATATGTCGTATAAGTAATAATATTAATACTGATAATAATATAAAAAGTAATAAACACCGGCAATTTCTTAAAAATTTTAAAGTAAATATTCTGAAATAAAAAAAATTAAAAATTCTATATAGTGCAAAGGGCAAATGACCGTTTTAGAAACAAGTTTCATTAATACTTTTGGTCACCCCGTTCTGCCCCCTCCGCTAGATTGTTATGCCAAACCGCAAGCGCACGCACAAAAAATCACCCAAGTTCGTCGCAGTCGTATGAATGGTATATGAACGCATTCATTATAAATATTCACTTGTGTATGTACAGATGATTCACGAGGATTCATCGTCACGCAGAGGTCTAATTCCTTACATCGCGTGGAGCAAAAACTTGAGAATGCATGTGGGTCCTACACCCATTATTTTGAGATATTATAACACGGGACGAATGAACTAATAACCACCGCAGATATAAATCAGTGACATTTTATCAGACCGAGTTGTTTGCATTCAAGTAGCTATAGTCGCAGATATACGACCTAAGTCAAGCGTCTAAGGAAGTGAGCAGATTGGTTATGCCATACCGTGGGTAATGTATCGTACAACTGCCGATTTTTATCTAACCAGGGCAGGGGTGCCTATCGTACCCAAGACCCAATGAGAAAATCTCCCCCCCCCCAAATACTCAAAAACAAATTTACTACGAGTTACACTTCAGTACTGGAGAGATATTTAGGCTACCATTTCTTAAAATCAATCGCAAACAAATACAACTGCTCTGGTATTTACTAGCCTTCTTTGTAGGTAATACCAAAATAGCACTTGTACAGTCATGAAAACATTTTACATTTATGATTAAACATTTTATTCTTGAAACCCTCCCCCCACATCAATAAATTCTAGATGCGCAACTTGCGCAATAATCCCCCCTTGTAGGCACCCCAGAACCAGGGACCCGCATGTGTCACATGCACATAACATATTTTACGCAAACGACGTACGAAATAAGCTCAATGTGAGGTGGTAACTTTTCGTGAATTATCCTACACCCACCCACCCACCAACACACAAACTCACACTCCTACATATACGTGTTCTAAAATAAGGAGTGTACACGTGCACGGCAAACTTGACTGGCAACATAATGAGAAGCAAACTTTCAAAACCAGACGTGTCCACTTTATACAATATTACAGAAGGAAAAAAACTTACACGTTGCGCTATTAACGAAAAATGAATTATGGCGAGTTTATACTAGTACGTCATTTTAACTGTCATATTATGGTAATTACTAAGTTAATATTTTGCTTAGTTTGCTATTGAAGAAAAAGTAGCAGTGTTTAGCTCTGAGTAAATATTATGAAATTGCCTGCCTGGCTTTAAAGGTTGTAAGCTTGCCAGATGAAACGTTTCGAAACTGTATATCTTCCAGAAAATAGGAGCTCTTGTGCTTTGTTTTGAATGCGAAGTCACAATAGGTGGTAATGACTGGTTTCAAAAGAAAACACAAATCTCGCCTGATTTTAAAATGGTGCATGTAATTTTGTGGTTAAATTGGACTAAATGTTCGTAGTAACTCAGCAGTCTTGTAGAGGAAATATGTTTAGCTCAGATTTGGATTTTTGTGGACTTGTCTAGTTTTGAAAGTTAAGAGTGCGTGGTACATTATTCAATGCTAAAAATATTAATCTATAGCTGTAGGTTTCTTGAAGCCTATTTGTGAAAATTAAACAAAAGCAATCACAGACAATAGTTTTAGCCAACGTTTAAAACAAAATTGATTCCAGTGTTACGAACTTCTGAGGCACGATCTCTGACGCCGAAACCTCGTGAATTTAACTGCGGCGCAAGATATCACGCGTAACGAATAAGTAATTCTGGATAAATATTTACGCATGAAGTTGGCAAATACCATTATCTAGGATTGTCACTGAGTATTTTATCCATATTGTCTTCGTAAAAAGCGTAGAAATCGATTGATGTTTCCAGCGTTTATGTATCTAACACGCTCTCTTAAAGTTAGAGACCCACGAGGAGGCAGCTGATTCACCCGGTCAATATTCGCCCTCTTGTTTCCCGGCGAGGCAGGCGCGTGTATCCGGCTGAGAACGCACCGAGATCAACAGAGTCATCGCCCTCGGATCTCTGGATCGCTGTTCGCCTCGTCGTTTTATTGCGAGAGGCGACGAGCGAAGTCGTCTCACCGGTGGCACGGAAGACGCGTGGGTGATACGTACGAGGCTCCAGCCGGGTAGAGGACAGTTCAACTCCGCCTTCAAAATTCAAACCTACACTCTTGCACTCTTGGACAAAAATGAAAAATGAGTTACGGTTATTTTTCTACTCCGTTGGTAGCAACTAATTATATTCAACAATAAAACGATCGTAATGACGTCGATAAAAGCGTGTCTATATGTATGTATGTATGTATGTATGTATGTATGTATGTATGTATGTATGCATGTATGTATGTATGTATGTATGTATATATATATATATATATAATGTTTCTTATATAGGGTGACAAACCCCGCATGCGTGATCTTCGCGAAAACCTATGACGAAAACAAGTTTTGCACTTTTCACTTAAAAGCAATATAAGGGAGCAATGGGCCTCTGAACATAGAATATTAAAACAGGTTTTTCGCAATGTATCGGAAACTGATTGACATAATAATACAATATTTTCAGCATATCTTAATGCTATTGGGACCAGCAAATGCTGGTTGATGCCGTCCACCCTTATGAAAATATATACAAGGTGGGGCTGAATTCGACTGACAAACTTCGGGAGGTGATTCCATTATGAATAATAACTTACGTGTAGAACATATACGGAACACTTTGTACCTACAACTAATATTCAGGGCGGCATGAGCCCTTAAACATATTTTAAAGTGTATTTTTGGAAAATGTTGGAAACGAAGAGACATTTAATGATAACATGTTGAGCAGGCGACTTTTTTTTTTTTTTTTACGTTTCACGCCCTTCTGTAGTAGAAAACAGCATTGAAAGTCCGCAATTCCTTATGACAGAAAAGAGGCGTGTAATAAAATGATAGCCGCCCTAGAATATTGTATTAGAGTGCAAGTTACTGATGTGCTTCTAATGTGTATTTCAAAGCCCCGGTGGCATAAAACAATTATTTTTATTTTAAGTCTATTTTTTCTAGAAAAAAGTTATATACATTTGGCTGTTTAGTTCATCAATGGGAATATCTTTGCATAATTAGCTGAAAACCGTTGTGTATTTAAGCTTAAAAAAATTTAGTTTAACAAAGTATACACAGTTTTTAGCAAAACCTTCCGCTAATTTTCCAATAACTACTGCCGTTAAGTTAAAGAAAATTATCATAGTAAAAGTTATAGAAATTATGCATCATAGCCTTAAGAGTGCGTGGTAGATAAATGAATGCTGAAATCATCAATTGATTTCTACGCTTTTTCCGAAGATAATATGGATAAAATACTCAATGAGAATGGTATTTGCCAACTTTATGAGTAAATATTTATCCAAAAAACTAATTCGTTACGCGTGATCTCTTGCGCCGCAGTTAAATGCACGAGGTTCCGGCGTCAGAGATTGTGCCCTAGGAGTTCGTAACACTGGAAACAATTTTGTTTAAAACGTTGGCTAAAACTGTTGTCTAGGATTGCTATTGTTTAATTTTCGCAAATTGGCTTCACGAAACCTACAGTTATAGATTAATGCTTTTAGCGTTGAGTTATGTACCATGACTTCTTAAGGCCGCAGACTACTTGCGCGTTAGAGACTCTCAGAAGTGACGGATTTATAAGGGTGACCTTGAAGCGTGAATAAAATTCCGCATAGCAACAACAAGCCAAGCACAGGACTAGCGAGCAAGATTCCCTCCGATCCATTTTTACTACGAGTAAGCGGTGACCATATAATTTCATTGGTGGAAAGTCTGCAACTAAGTTCAGCGCCCGTTCCTATCTGAGTTTCACGTACATCCGGTTAGTATATTTTGAAGAAAGGTAATCTGAAAAGGCGGTTTCTAGCCGAGTTGCAGGGCTTCGAAACAGTGTTTTTAATGAGCATGATGTCTTAACAATGACGATCTGTACTCGTCCGAAGTGTTTTTTTCTTTTCATACATTAGTACAACGGGCACATTTGGAATGGTTTTGTGAAAGAACACTCTGCAACGCATTTGAAGCGCATTGCAGGCGGCGTTATTAAACAAATATCCTTATCTCCCTGTAACAATCTTCATTCCGTTAACTACGATGGAGTTGAGATTTTCTACTTTAGTAAATAGAGTTACGTGTTTTTGTTTTATTATTTATTAAGTAGGCCTACTATGTTTACCATTGATGAAGTTAACGGCGCATTACAATTTGTTTTCTTTCGGCCTCCTAATAACATTCTTATTTTTTCTGCATTTGTGCTGTTATTTACTTGTTCTTTGAACTAATTATTATTTCTATAGCTTCTCAGCACTCGAATGTTCCATTCAACACTATCTGACCATAGTACGCTTGGGGTAATGTTCTAGTGAAATGTTGAGGTATCGTCATCGTCTTTAAAATCTGTTTCCTAGAAAATTTGGAGTAGCGTAGTTACGCTGGTATTAATCGTGGAATTTGGAAGGAAGATGCATGCCATGTTCTGCACGTTGGTAGGAAACTTTCTGAAATAATTTACGTGTAATTTGCGCGTCGCAAGCTCTGTCAAAGTTACCAGAGGACTGGACTCAGCCTATCCGACTTGCAACCGCAAACCACTCTCGTAGGCCAACTGTCGATTGACAACCTCGCTCTTTGCCTCGAAAATACGTTACTTTAAAATGTACGTACGCAGTAAAAACACTTTTGCTGTCTTAACATAAATATTATTTAAATATGAGCCAATGCACAGTTACTTTACCGGAAATAAAATATTGGTACAGTAGGCTTAATAGTAACAAACATTGTGTTATAGTTAAGATAATTTATTCGAATTCTTTGAGGTGAAATAGTTGTTTTATTTTTCAGCATAAGTTATCCATATTTGGTTTCCTATGAAGGATAAGAGTTTTTAAATTTACTATACAGTGGATCATATTAAAACAAGATATTGTTGTGGCAACGAAGGTATTTTAATGTGCATAATTTATAGTTTTTAAAAATATTTTTATTAACATCGCAATCATTTCTTTCCGGTATTTCATACGAAGGTTTTAACTTTGATAAGCACTCCTGGTGAACTATATACATAAATATCCCCTCTTTATTGGCTTCGTCAGACTCGCAAACACTGCGTATTAGCGAGGCAAGCTGAAGTGCCACGAGAGTGATTTACGAGAGCGCGGACACTTATCCATCTGTTAACCTATCCGTGAAAGGTGTGCGGGCTTGTTAAGAGAATGTTTATGAATATCAGTCTTAGGGCCGATTGCACAATCATATTGAGAAAAATCTAAGGCCTTTATGAGTGAATTGTGAGAAATTTTCACTGCAGAGACGAAAAGTGAGTGAAACCTAAGGAAAAACTATGCAGTTCTTAAGATGTCCTCAGACCGTTCTTAAAAATTTCTCAGGCTGCACATCAATCATGGCGGTCGTAAATTGAGGTTAGAATGTACACATGGGGGAGATTAATATTCTTATTTTAAATTTATTGGTAATATTTTTGAGGAGGAACAAAACCATAGTGTAAATGAAAGACTGCATTGGCATCTACAAGACAATTTATATTCGTTGTAACGGTACATTTTTACATGAATGCAATGTAATGTTTTTTTACTGTTTCTTTTGTTATCAAACAAAATGGTTGCGATGCTATTTTATAAACAGAATCGACGACGTATTTTTATCATTATTATTTCGCATTTTTTCAGCTTTACAGTATGCGAAACACTAAATATAAGTTAACGAATCACTGTCATGTAAGTTTTGTACATAATAAATATGAAATAATACACAATTTAACTACATTCGCAAGTCGACGCACAAAGAGAAATTATTTTTCTCGCGAATATTGTGGTAACACTTCACCTCAACTGAGATATCTGTTTCCTGACACTGCAATGCAAAAGAAAAATTCTTAGATTTCACTCAAGTTCTCCTTAGTCTCAACTTTACCTCAAGATTTTCCTCACTTGACTCTGCAATCCACCCTTAGAGGCATCTGGATTATGAGGGCAGAACTGCACATTCGCAGGAAACTCGGGTTGGCGGGCAGTTAGTATGCCCGTACATGTCATCACCACGGTCAGGGCCCTACACTATAAAAACGCCCTGAAAAAGTATAGGAATTTTTTCACGCATACACAGTATGAGGCACTTACGATAAATTGTAAACAGAGCTGTTGAGCAATGTTACTCTGCAAGTCTCGTCAACTCGGTATACATTTGACTGTTTCTTACAAATTTACGGGAACACGCAGTTGATGTATAAGAATAATTCTATCAAACATACATTTTTAACAGTCCAATCCATCGTTGTGGTAACTTAACAAATAATTTCCTACAATGTAGTGACACTGAGAGGTAAGTTCTGCTGTATGAACAATACTTATATTGAAATAAGGACTGCAGCAGCTGTCGTATTAAGGGACATGGGGCCAAAGGGGACAAGTGTCTCCCAATTTTAACCTAACTTCCCATTGGCAAATGATAGAATGCTTGAAATTTTGGAAATATTTTACCATTGCTAAAGGATCTTGGTCAAATGTCCGCTGAAACTGCAGACATTTTAAATTTTGTACTGATTCAAATTCTTAAACTCTATAGTTGGCTGCACTTTTATAGAACATCGATCAAAATGTTCACTGTGTGCTCTCCCCTCTTTTTTCCACTTCAATGAGTTCTAAATTCACTCTTGATCACTGCAGTCATGTATGGTTGTCAACACTATCTGCCAGACTCGTACGGTTGTTAAAAAGTTAAAAAATGTTAAAGTGTTTCAACACAATCCATATATTCTTGTTGTAAACTGCATCTAGTCTGAAATAAATCTGACTTATTAAAATGTTAATTATATGTTTGAATTCAAGTTAAACTGAACATAAAATGAAAGAATTTTGTTAAGTTTAGACGTAAATACATGATCATGGCAGCTCTCCTAGATAAAATATATTTAATTGTAACATTTGTAAGGTACAAATTTTCGAAATTATTGTACCATTATTTATTTTATACGTTGCTTGTGGAACGACCCAACTGTTTTTACTCAAATTGACATGGAAGTAGTACCTGGTACTGAATATATAAATTGACGTATACATCGAATTTTTTAAAATATATCATAATATCGGCACTAAATATTCTGTTTAATATATCCATGTCAGTATTCAAGTTAGTAGTGTAGTGTTTTTCATGCAAATATACATGCAGAAAGCTTCTTAAAAATTGTTATAGTGCAGTAATTTATTTTAAAAGATGGCACTTTATTTCTTAGTGCTGTATGTCATGTATATTGTACCATTAAACACCTTTCAGCCAAATCTACGTCTCCTGCTCTAAACTTACTCCAGGATAACATACATTTTGCCCCGTGTATAAAATGAACGTGCAATGTGAAATATTGGATTTAAGGATCTAATTTCAATTTTAATTTTAATTTTGTTTTCCAAAGTCTGTACAAAATGTCTTCTGTCAAATCGAATCTTAAAGCAAAATATAGGCTCGCATCTTGCAATCGTTGGGGGTCTTTAAGAACTTAATCTTACTTTATTCCACAAGAACACAAACAGACCTTACACAACACATTTTTGTTTAACTGTTCATTAAGTTACATGTCTCAGCCAGCGCTTTATCGTTTCCATAAAACATGCAAAGAACACACACATGTAAGCTGCTTACATCAAGATAACGGTTTATTTGAGTCAAACAACACCTGCTTGGCGCAACCAAATATTTTTATACAGGATGAGGCTCATAGAGTGTTACAGAGCAATAGCACTCAAAGCAGTGATCATATCCACAAATGTTGCAGACAAAAGTTTCAGTGTTCGAGAAGGCCATCGTACTGGGCCACTCTAATTTTTTTATCGTTTGAGGCGCTGAAGCTACGTCATGGTCAACTCCACTTTGTTAAATGGAACTATGTATCTAATTTTCGATGACAGTACCGATTTGACAAAGAATTAAACGACCTACAACACAAGGTCATTTAGTCACGCACTCAAAGGATCCACTAACCTTGGTTTGGGTCTACATACAGAAGATGCTCGAAGTGATGACCCTCGACTTGTAAGCACTTGTTAATTTGCTGATGAAAAGACCGTCGAACGTCAGCCAAAATTTGTGGTGTAATTTTGGTACATGCTCGGCGTATACTTTCTTTCAAGTCGTTAGGCGTGGTAGGTGCTACAGCTTTTACGCGTTCTGTGACCAAACCTCTTAAAATAGCCTAGTGGTGTTAGATATGGCGAACGAAGTGGCCAAGCTACAGGGCCGCCTTGTCCTAGCCACTTGTCGCCAAAAATCTCATTAATATCTTGTCTCAAACACACAGCATAATGGGGTGGTGCACCGTCGTGTTGCATCCACATGTTCATGCGACCATGCAAAGGCACGTCTTCCAGTAATTGAGGCAATACATTGTGCAGACAGTTTGCGTAAACTTGCCCAGGCAAGCGGCCTTAAAAAAAATGTGGACCAATGACGTTATCGCCGACAATGCCGCACCAACAATTAACGGATCACGGATGTTGAAATGCTACAGTTCTCATCCCTCGAGGATCCTTATTTGCCCAATAATATATGTTTTGCCAGTTCACATTTCCCGTATTTGTGAAGTTAGATTCGTCGGGAAAGATTATTTAACCCAAAAATGAGACATCTGTCCGCGTTTGTCTACGAATCTTATCACAGAAATTGCAGCGATTTACAAATCACTGCCGTACAAATCCTAATGTAATGACATACGATACGGATGGAACTTGTGTTTATGTAAAATTCTTAATACATGTCGCTAACTTATTTCACTTTTTCTTTTCATTTGCCTGCTGCTCACATGTGGATTTAAAGGAGCAAAAGCTACAATAGCAGCCGCAAAGTTTTTATCCATATCGGTTGACGTTTGACTCGTGTTTGTTTCACTGTACCGAAGCGACAGAACCGGTCAGCTAATCGCTTAAAAGCCATGTGCGATTTTTATTGCCTACCCGGATAACAAGCCGCATACAAATCCTGGGCGTTTCTGTAATTTTTACGATATTCCCCAACACCATCAACATATCAAATGATTCTTGAAAATCGTTCATTGTCGCGATCCAACGTACATACATTAGAAAGTAATGCGTGACTAACTGATACCTTTGAGTGCGTGACTAAACTACCTTATGTTGTAGGTCGCTAAATTCGTCGTCAAAGAGGTAATAATGTAATCGAAAAAGATACATGGCTCCATTTAACAACGACTAGTTGACCTTGATGTAATTTCAGGGCCTCCACCGATAAAATAAATAGGGTGGCCCAGTATGATGGCCTTCTCGAACACTGTAAGTTTTGTCTGAAACAATTCTGGATATGATCTCTAGTTTGTGTGCTATTGCTCTGTAACACTGTATGTGCCTCATCCTGTATAGTGTCAAAATATTTTTCTGCTGAGAGAAAACTACATTGATGTTTTTATTTTGTTGCCCTAAAGTGTAATGTTCTGTCAGTATAACCACACAATTGTTTGACTGTTCATAGATTAAAAAATGTATCACCGAGAATCTAACCTCGTGCCTAGGGTATTGAGGTTCGCACGTTAGCAGCCACGACCAGACTGGTAACTGTCCCATCGTAATGGCTTTGTGGTTCGTAAAATGCATGCTGTTTACGCAACTGTATATTATTAATATTTACGTGACTATTTTACGTTTTTGTACAAATCGATTTGTCAGGAATGTTCGTACCTGAATGACGCACCATTAAATAAACTTATAAAAGCAGCTTGCTGTTAATTGTTCCATAAATTGCCAAATAACATTCGAGATGTTATTTGAAAGTATGGCGGGCACAAACTTTAAAATTATTTGTTTTACAAACGAAATATACGACCACGTTTTTTCCAAAAAAAAATTTGAATTTGCGCCATTAAAATACTTTACTGTCAGACTTAGTACTTTGTCAAATAATCTGCACGTTTTGTTGGGTCAATAAAATCAAGTATCTGTATTTTAGTAATTTATTCTGGTAACAAAATAATTCTTTATCTCACGTAAATATTTATTTCGCATTATTCAAATGAATATTTCGTAAAAATCTCTCAGGTAGTGGATACTGTTTATTTATTCATTTAGTTTTTTAAGATGTTCAACCAGTAGCATGACACTATCATTGTTATACCTGAAGTATATGTCATATTGCAGTTTCAGCACATAAGTCAACACTTTCGAAATTTGTGTTTATCATAATTTTTCATATTGTTAAAATTCTCTTTATGTTTAGGTTGTTAAGTTGCCAGGCATAACTGTGTATGTATGTGTACATATGTATGTGTTTATATATTCACTCATAATAATAAATAAATGAACCGAAGAAAACAGGAACAATGTGGACAGAACAAAGGAAACAGGAGCGCAGTCAAAGAATGGAGAGATTTTGGGAAGAGAATAGGAAGAAGGGAAATAAGTGAAAATTGAGTTATCATGAAACGTTCAAGTTCAAACAATGCCCCTAAGGACATAAATTATTATTATTAATAATAATATAATACACATGCACACTCACATACTTTAAAAATTGCAAGAATTTCCAGAAAGTTTGTACACTGTGCCCGTGGTACTCTCCGCTTCTTCTAGGAGTGTGTTTGTCATCAAGCAGATGTTTGGGCGTGTCCTGAATATATGATGTGTAGAGATGATGGTATACCGCGAAAAATATTTGTGCCAACATACCCTTGAAAACGCTGTAGTTCATTTCAACACATATTATGACTAGGCGATGTATGTCTGACACAACGTCTGCTGTCTGCAGACCGATAACAAGCATCAAAATATTACAATCAAACAGGGTAACCAGCGCCAAATACAAGCTACAGCCAGTAATTATCTGGCAAGCTGAACGTGTGTTGAAATCCAGCAAACAGTCAAAAATTTCCCGCGTTAAGCCATCGTCTCTAATGATACGGAATGTTTCGGTCTTCTGTTCCATTCTTCAGCACTGCAGTGCAGGTTTGGTGCCATCACGTAGAATTTCTCTGTGTGGATAAAGTAGCTCCATAACTACAGAGCGACGAGGAAGCCACGAAATCCCCGAGGATTTTTATTTTCAAGCGCGCGGTCTGGTACATTCCAAAGCGTCGTAGATCTTCCCGTAACAGTACGTGCTACCAGTGCGGCAAACGTTTGAATGTAAAACTTAAATTCTTAATTTCATTCGTACTTATTTACTTGACCGATGTTATCATAACTTCCCACCGCAGTTTCTCGTATGTTGTTGCTGAAAATACTTTTTACTAGTAATAACATTTTGGGTATTTATTATTGTGCTGTTTTCATGCCAAGTCAAGTTTCTTGCGTTTAAAATGTTTCGTCAGTACAAAACGAAGAAATCTTAAACAAATGAAGCTGTTTTAATGCTGTTAATCATTGAACATGTGACCCGCTATTGTCATCGTGAATTAGGATCAGTGGTTTTCATAAATCTTTAACAATTTCAAATGTACGTTTTCATCAACTAACACAAGCTTGAGTATTATAAAACTTTATATATATTTCAAAATGCGATGTAATGACTGTATTTATAGCCTCACGAAACGTACTCCTTTGCAATCTGCTTATTCTGAGGGTTCGAAGAATTCGCCACTAAGCATTATGTTTGTGCAGTTCATGCAACTGAAAAACAGGTTCACCAAACTGCGTACATAACTTGATTATGACTCGGGTTTTAACTAGCTTAATTACAGTTAATTTGCTTGGACACACTTTCCCAACATAACAACACAGAATTAAGAACTCGGTGACCCCAATGCCAAAGTATATAACTAACAAGTAGCAGAGAGATCAATATTAGGTTAGTTAAAAATGTTCAAATACGTACGATATCATTCATATAAAGGCATGTGGTTTTTCTGTGATAAGTAGAATATTACAAATATTAACTAATTATACTTTATAACATCGGCAGGGCCGACATTTACAGACCTCTGCTCCAGAGTTCGGAAAGTAATCCAAAAATTCCTTTGCGTTTATTTGTTGAATAACTAAGTCTTAATAAACTGTAAAATTAGTGTTTAACGTTTTAATTCATGTTGATTTGACAAATTCCCTACAGCACAAAAATAACTGCAGCAAATGTCTTATTCTGCAGTGTTTTCAGGGATGATGTTTGATACAAGGGGTATCTGGTATACGGTTATGTCACTGATGCTGCACTAATTCTGTTCCAGAATTAAGTAAGTTAGTAAATTTTTTCCGAGTGTTTGTTCACTGGTTACAACTTGCTGTAATGCATTACCTAGACGCAGTTGAGCTTGAGTAGACTGTTGCGAGATTCCTCGTTAGATTACAAAAAAAATTATTAGTTAGCCTAGATTGTTAAAATAATTTTGTCAGCAAAAATGCAAATGATAAACAAGACTAAATTTGCATAACAGAAGTTCGCCAGACTGGAAAAAAATTCGAAGTAGACTAAATCAGTGTCAAGGAAAATAAAGAAATTAATTTTAATATGTTCATGCAAATAATATTATCACAACATCGTGTAAAGCGTTTTAGTTCAAATAAAAAGAACGAAACTTCATAAATAAACAAAAAATGGGTGATTTAATCTTGAATACCTTTTCGAAAGTCTTACGTTTGTTACTACAAATACATTTCGTATTACAGCATTGAGAGTCTAACATGATTTAAAAACTTAATAAAGTCAAAAAATATAATGAAAGCATATGTAAATGTTTTGTCAATGTAATATATCTGATTTGATAAGTGATGATAAATCAATACTCGTCCTTATTTATTACTATTAAGTTTGTAATCATTAAAAAAATTAAGGCGTCCGAAGCTGGGTTTGGTATACAATTTAAATATTTAATTATGACACTTCATAGTTAAGCAATAAAAAATATTGTTTTAAAACTGTCATATTTAAATTGTCTATATTTTATTTAAAGCTCTATAATAATATTCATGTTTTCAGTAGAACCATTTAATTTTAGACAAAAAATAACATTGAAAAATACCCGCATTTGGTAATGTCGGTTATCTTCAAGACTTTATCTCGTATTCAAACTAAGACATTCTCATCGAGACATAGGGATTCCAATTTGAAATGATATGCGTGGACATAAAGGAAAGTTGCGCATAGTGAAACTTTCTTGCAATAAAATTGCCAAATACTTATGCAAACAGGTCTAGTTGCTGTAACTGGTATTTTTTTTTAAATACACAAGTATAATTTAGTCTAGATTTGATTATACTTCGATAAACAGAACCATATTCCAAGGCTTTTACCTTGCATTATTAGGGGTGGAGTAGATGAAGAAGCAACATCTACCAAATATCTAGGAAAATCGTTAAAAATGTAAAAAAAATCAATTAATTAACAAAGTGCGTCACAACTGAACATTTCAATTTAAATCAACTAACATATATACATGTATGTTTAATTTTTTGTTATGAAATGTAGCCATTTTAGATATAGTAAATTCTATGTTTATAAAACTAGTTTTCTTGTTGGTCTTCCATGCTCACGTGCCACATTTTAAGTGATGGTTTTATGTTTAAATGAAGTTTTAAAATTCTCCACAGTAGCAGTTATGACTACAGAAAAATATTTATACATACATAAAAACCGAAACTGTTTCAACATTTTAAATCTGTATTGATGTCACATTTCAAATTGATAGCGACAAGCAGCGCATGACTTCGAATAACCGTAGACATGCTTACGAGAAGTATAAAAATACAACTTTAGAAATGTTATTACTGTAGGAAAATTAACGCTTAGTAAAATCAGTTAGCTAATGGCGTGCCCAACCTATTAGATCTACGCGCAATGAGGATGCAAATATTTATACAAAGTGGATTCAGGCGAGATCAAACATACGTACTCCAACATTAAAGGCATGAGTTTAAAACGCATGACTAAACAATGTGAGCTGTTGAGGTATATTGTGATTTGAAGAGTGATAAAAATTTTCGTAAAATAAGATGAATAACTACTCGAGTTTCATACCAGAATTTTCAGATACCGTAGGAAAAGATTATAAATTGCGTGATTATAAATGCATTATTTCTAAGTAGAAGGGGCCGCGGTTAAGGGGCCCGCCTCGTGGCACATGTGTTTGCGTGAGTGATGTATGGTGCTAAGGGCGACGTCGTATGGGCCATACAACGGTGCGTCGCCTCTACGCTTAAGGCGTGCAGTCTTCGCGAAAAAACAAATCTCCTACGGGACTTTAAGTGGTGACCCTATTGTTTTATTTACGAAATCAATTTTCTAAAGTCCAATGCACTACCCTTAAGTGGTTTCACATGTATTCGGCTAGTATATTTTCCGCTATAGCAGCCTGAAAACCCCGTTTTAACCCATTTTGACGTGCCCTAAAAGGAGTTTTCTAATAAGTGTGTTGTCTTGAAAGTACTTAAGAGCAGTCGTCTGAAGTGTGTGTTCTTTTCGTAGACAAACGGCGTGAACACACGTGTATTAGTTTCTGTGTAAAACTGCAGTGTGATTTTATGGCAACGAGGCGGGCCCCTTAACGCAGTGCCAAGAGCACTAGCTTCCCACCTAGGCGAAACGGGCTCGATCCCCGGCAAGGTCAGTCCCGGATTTCCGCGTGTGAGAATCGTGCCAAACGATGCCGCTAGTCAGCAGGTTTTCTGGGGGATCTCGCGTTTTCCACGCCTCGTCATTCCGGCACTGTTCCATACTCACATCATGTCACCCTTCACCAGCGCTGAAAACCTATATATTAAAATAGTTCGTGGTCCTGGCGCGTTTGTTGTGCAGTAGCGTGGTTAGGAAAGTCTTCTTTCTTGTACAGCTATTAAAAATGTTTCCAGTGCGATTATCAACGAAAAGAAGACACACTGGCAAATTACCCCTCTACGGCTTTAAACATCCCGTCCGCTAATTAAAAACATCATTTCCAAGCTCCTAAAATGTGTAAAAATTGCATTTCCACGTTGCTGTGGCTGAAAAATATCTACCGTAATAGCAAAACAAAATCGTAGAAACCTGCATTGGAGTCTACCACAGAATTTCCACAAATAAAATACCAGGGCCATCGCTTGAACTCCCGTTGAAAAAAAAAAACATCCTTCAAAAACATTGCATCATAGTTTAGTTCTCGCGCCTAGAGGCGATGAGGTGTTTGACGGACGTGTTATATTCGACTTATCGCCTTACCCGTTTCCGTGCCTCAAATGTAAAAAAAAAAAAAAAAAAAAAACTATCGTCCACCACTAACTAGTGCTGACCAAAATCTTTTCACTTCTATGTAGAAATTTTTTGTTTTACTGCAATTTTTAATCGTAATGTTATGAAATATTTTATTTTATTTTATCAGCTGGTTAAATCTGTATACTTTTTCGAATTTTCATATATCACATTTCTGTTTGAGAAATAGTGATATTATCCGAGCTTGATGCATGTGGCTCACACGAGCTCGATGCATATGTAACTAGTTATTGTGTAGTAATATATTCATGCCATCTCCGAAAACATTGCCTAGAGTGCAATTAGCCATTGGCTTCGGTTAAGGCCGAGTCGGTGCTAATAAGACCACGACTTAAATAAATTAATTGGTAAACTAATTTTGGTGTTATTGTAAGGAAGCATGTATCCCCAAGCAAATGAAACGTTCCATAATTTGCACGTCATTTGAGGTGAACCAAAAAATAAACTCTATAAAACTCTTTGAAAACATCGTTTTTATGTTAGTTATTACCGGTTATTATTCTCACTGACAGAATTATTATGGGAAAACCTTACCGTTTTTCAAAAGTCAGGACTCTTACATCTCACAACATCCCGTGAAATTTCACAAACATGTTTGTTAAAGTGATCTTACAATATGCGTACCACGTAACAAAATTTCAACTTAAGGTTTGAAACGGAATGAGACGCAAAGAAAAGGACGTACAAGATCAACATACGTTTGAGAAATACCTATACAAAGTATGGGACACTTTCCATGCTTCAGCTTGTAAATAGAGCAAATGTTCAGCATTGTTACTGTAAAAGTCTGGATACGTCAGTATACATTTGATTGTGTTCTAGTAATCTTTAGTAACGCTACCATTGGTGTAAGGAAACAATTTAACCATGCCTACATTCATAACACTCCTATATATAGTATGCTAAATTTTCTAGTAACTTTTTACAGTGTATGAACTCTCTATGATATAGTGGTCAGCTACAGAGCCACCAGGGAGTGAGTTAAGTGATTCTATTCCATTTCCAGCCATTAATTTCATATCGTGAATTAATTTCTGTGAAATATGTATGACAGGAAATATTTTTCTAATGCGTCTCAATTATTCGTATTTTCCACAAGTTTTTGTACTTAAGTACGTATGTAAATTTACTACACACAGTGCGGAAATATTTCCTTAAATGTTACGTGTAATTTGATACCTTTGAATGTAAGCAAACATATCTTACATTTCAGTGGCGACCGCCAATATTATATACTCGTTAGGACTTTGCAATTTGGTACATAACAACTTCTTGGCCAAGAACTGGCCAACACGCAGCCATTTCAGGGACTCTGGCCCTGTCATATCCGAGTCCACTCAAGTTGGTATTCACTGTCTCATTTTCCAGAGACGTGAGCTACTGTTTCGAATGACCAAGAATGCAGAATTATTCTGCTTGGGGATGCAGGAAACGAAGACTGCTTTTGCATGACTTGGGGTATCTCTTTAATCATCTGCACGTGTCCTCCTCCAGTCCCGCGTCCTTGTGCGTGCTGGCTGGACAGCGCATACTTAACTAAACACTCGTGTTTCCATTCAAGGATCGTCCATGGACGTTGGAAAGGATTCAAGTTTAGGAATGCGGCAAAGTACATGATTCCACGATTTCTATCCCAGTTCACCGCAATAAAACCCAGCACATCTGCGTCTTCTGACGTATCCTATGAGTCACAGGAGACAAACAATGACAAACAGGCGTGCCCTGGGGTATATCGCAAGCTTTCGCAATAACTTCTAGATTAACATGACTTAGCGCACCCAAGATAACAAAGAAGCGGAACTTGAGAACTCTGTGAAAGTCTTTAACGACATGATGATGATGCTGTATACACACGACAGGCACATATATGTTATCGCATCATTAGGCTTACCATAGCGACGAAGATTTGAAAAAGTTCCTTCTCCGCTCTGCTACGCTTTTTAACCAAAGACTTCCTCAACAAGGCAAGGACGGTCAGAAACAGTAAATCAAGATTCACATTGCATTTACTGTACGAATTATTAAAACCGCTTTTCAGCACAGGGAAACACATGTTTTTTTTTAACAATGCCACCAAATGGAATTTTTTCGAAACTGTTTATATTTTCTGCTAAAAATTATAATTTCGGCATTTCATTACTGGTCAGGTAAGGATAAAAATTGTTGTGTTCGTTCCTTACAGGAAAACTAATAAAGTCTGTAACAGCGCGTATTTACAAAAAAATATTCTAAACGAATATACATCAGGGAGGAGCTTAAGAACAGTGTTATTCTTCTTGGACGAAAGTTTTTTTTTTTACAGTGGCCAAAATGAATCGCATTACAATGACAGTGAGAACCACATTTTGGTAAGTGAGCTTTACGTCTCATCAACAGCGAGGTCATTGTAGACGGTGACACAAAACTTGGCACAATGGCAGGAACTGGGAGAGGAGTCAGCCGTCGCCTTTGGTAAGGAACCATCCCAGAATTCGCCTGGAGCTGTTTCGGAAAACCATGGGAAAACAGAAATCAGGATGGCCGGAGCGGGGAGTCGAACCCAGGATCTCTCCCGAACATGTTACCTTTGCACCATCTCGCTAAAGAGAGTTCCAAAAAGGAAAAGAAAATGTGGACAAAGAAATACTATTAAAATTTTCTGAAAAAAAACAGCGCTACATAATAAATGTTCCATGGTGTCCACACTCCCCTGCACCCGTTTACCTTAGCAGGCTTCTTAAAAATAATATTAATATTTTTACCACCTATATCCTAAATTGTTAGAATACGAAACTGCCTAAATAACACAATTTTGCCCTTTGAAATCCAAATTTCACCTAGGGTGGGCCACGGACCCACGACTTTATTGGGGGTTGGGGGTGTTACCTTAGAACATTCCCAGGTTCGGAAAATTCTCTTAATGAAACAAATCACAAGGTACGGCCACGCCAAAAATAATAATTTAGTTCCCTGCAACGATTTAAACATAATGCGAGAAAGAAAAACTTATGTGGTGATACAAGTTCCCATTTGTTGCATGCAGTTTTGTTAATAAAACCATTAAGGGCAGGGTAAGGGTAAGGTATAGTACATTTACGGAAAGCGATTTACTAAATGAATAGTAGCTCTAATCAGTCGGCTTGCCGTGTAGAATTCAGACCAAAGTTATAATTCTCATTGTGTAATAGTAATGTAACTATTAGACTTACATCTGCGCTTGAAACGTGAACATATAGTAACAGAATATGTGTGTGGACCGGACCAGTTAGTTATATGAATGAAGTCACTACACACGGAGACAATACGTCAAACGTAGGCATGATCAATTTTAAACAATATGAAAACTATCCAGCTTAATAGCTGCCACGCGTGTTACTGCCAGATGTTTGCCTTTTTCTGACCGGCAAAAAACGACAAATTTTGTAACGATTCGGGTGCTTATACATAACAATTGCTAATTTTATAGTAATATTATTTTTAAAATAATATTGCCAGTTTAGTAATTCCTCAAACACGTTTTCCAAATATTTTAATTCGACTTTACTGCATTTGCGTTAGAGAAGCAAAACAAAAAAAAATCAGTTTTCTGTAATTTATTTTAAATAAGCTGTGTGCATGTTGTGCAGGAAACACGGATCACAAAAACGTAAATGTAAATTATCTTCTAAGAAGAATCTGTAATGAATAGCATACGAGCGAAGTATACGTACGGATTCGTGGAATGAAGTCGGCCAACTTGCAACTATTCCATGTCTGTGACTCCACTGTCCAATAGAAATTCAGTATTTTTTACTGCTTGAGTAGTATTAATTGCAGTCTCATGGTGGTATTCTGACTGGCGTACATTCCTTCCAGTTTTGTAACCTCAAAATGCACGCAACAAACAATAATTTGCGGAAATGGTCATCTTTATGTAATTAATTATAAGTTGCTATTGTTTTGAGAGTTTTATATTTTACAGATTAATGCAGCAACGTTTTCACAATCCCGTCTATTTTATAAAAACGACTGTTTGTTTGTTTGCTCATCTTCTCTGCATTCCTTTTGATCTGATTAGGCCTGCTATGAAACCAAGGCGATTTGATGTGCGAGCGCCCGCAAAGGTCTCTTTAAAAAATTTTGAGGGGGAGTTGTTGAAACGAGGAAGAGGGGCAGAACGAAGTACCCAAAATTTTAGTTAAAAAATGATGAGTTTTTGTGCGTGCGTTCGCGGAGGTTTACGCCAAAAATAATAATTGGGGTAAGTGGGGTGCAAAACAGGGTAGAGGGGTAAAATAGGGTACCCAAAAAATTTAATGGACATTGCAACGCATGTCGAGATAGATAGTTGATAAAAAAAATGTACTGCCACTTCACGTTTCTTAGTATAGTCTTGATATTGTTGGTAGCTTAAGGAAAGAAGGTATCGTTCGTGATGTGAAATGTTTTACCTAAGTAACGTGGAGAAATGTTTAAGGAACGTTTGTATTGTACTCTAGTATGTCGTTGCTAGAAAATCGTATTTCAAATTCGTTTTCACACAGGGTATCAAAAGTTTTGGAGCATTAATACGTAAACAACATTTTTTGTCTGCACTTTTCTACATCGTTACATTCTCTATACCTTCATTATTTTTGGCTGTTGATGGCAGATGTGTAACAGTTGAATGTTACTGCAGACACAATGTCGAGAACTCCTGAATTGTTTAATTTTAATGGTTTCCATTTAACTATACATATTTAATTTGTATCAAAAGAAACACTTACATTGAAACAAAAGAGGCCTGCAGAACCTCTTAGGCCATTAAACAGAATTGAACTATTTTACTAAAACATACATTGTTAGCTTTGCTTACATTTATTTTTGGTGTTTTTATCATAGTTATTATGATAGTTGCATGGGGCACTACACTAAAGCCTGTCTGATTAGTTCGAGCTGAAGGGTATAACGGAATGAAGTTTTTATGCGCTTACACAGTGCTTTTTCTTTGAAACACTAAAGCAGTTTATATTCAAGAATGTAACTTTCGTAATAATTTGAGAACAAATAAATAAGTATTTCGTGCTTTATTATATTTTATCACTGTATCTTGCAAGGACCTATGTAACTTAATATTTCCTTAGTACGTTTATTAATAACAATAAACGTGCATAATCGAACTAGCCTACGTACTAAACCACAATTACTGGTTTCATGTCGCGACAAAATATTTTTATGAATGGTCGATAAGGGTCACTTAAATTTTTACAATTTGTAGCGTAGGACGTCTGATTTCAATATTCGTAGGTATCTTTAATATATGGGACATTGCGATGTTTTTAAACTGCCATGCGTTTGAAGTATCTAACCTCAAAATCAATTGATTTGTTGTATTTTACTTTTTGTTATGGCTGTATTAAGTTTTCACGCTCGAATTCGTATGCACAGTTTGATTAGGTATGTTTTTCAGATGTGACGAGAACATAAATCATATTGGTAATGATACTCTGTGTACAGTGAAAAAAAAATCTGTAATTTAGAGTCATGAAATCCGCCATTTCATACGTATGTGACATAAACTGTTATGTAAATGTTGACTATGTTTATTTTTCCGCCATATTTAATATGACTCTCAATGTACATATGTTTTGACGAATTATAATAAATGAGCACAAATCGTTCACATTCCTAAGTGAAAAATAAACGCAGTGTTATGTAAAAACAGATGCCAAATGAATAACATTTTTTACCGTAAAAATATTAACTTTTAGTTTAGAAGTATTTCTTTATACTCAAGTTTTGTCCGGCCGGGACGGTCCCCGGATTTTCACATGTGGGAATCGTGCCGGACGAAGCCGTTGGTCGGCGGGTTTTCTCGGGGATCTCCCGTTTCCCTGCCCCTTCATTTCGGTGCTGTTCCATACTCACCTTGTCATCCCTCATCAACGCTAAAGACCTCGATGTTAAGCGGTGACCAAAATCTCTCACACACTCACCCAAGTTTTGTTTTATGTATTAAGATATGGTATATTTACAGTGAAATAATAATTTAATCACATATGCAGTACATGTATAGCCACATACATTTTTTTCACACACGCAGAGATATTTAAATTATATATAGACATACATACATATCAACATAAAATCTCATACTTAGCCTAAGCATTATTCCGCCTACGTCCATAAAATATAATAATTTACAGTTTAATTTGTGTTACTTCTGCCCTGAAAACAGTATGGACCTAAGCAAAATTGCGGTCATATAAACTTGATTTACATGGGAATGATAACTTAAGATCCGTTCCATATATTTGGGAATAAATAACAAAGACTGTTGTTTCCTCGTATTATTACATGGTTCCATATTTTCATTATTAAAGGTTAGTTGCTTTAGCACACGCACAAACGAAAGTTATGTTAGAGATGAATGTTAAATTTTCGTTAGTTTACAGATTTTAAACCTTTGAACATTAATTAATCATGTAAGACAGTGCTGACAATCTTAATCGTTTTTCGTAGTCCTCTAGACAGCATCCATCTTTCCAATTTTTTGTAATTTTTTAGAGAACGCAGGGCAGTTTTTAAGGTCATAAAGGGATTGTGTTTACCGTATAATATTTTTTGTCCAAAAACTCTTCCGCTGTTTTCCAATCTCCTCTCTAATGTACATTCGTTCATTTTTATGTATGTGCCGTTTCTGACTTAGTTTTCTTATAGGAAACAAATATTACTATTTCAATCTTCACCAGAACCGTAATGAATCACTAAGTATACCTCTTGAACAGACAATAACAACAGAGACGTCTTCCAGCCAGTTTTAGAATACTTTCGGTACATAATCACAGCATCACTAAATTGAGTGTAATTTTGACAGAAGGATTACTGTCTGCATAAAATAATTACCAAAATTTAATTATTTCTGATGGGATACAGTATGACCAAATGCTATCGCAAAGCATATATGTGCAAAATACATATTTTTATACATTATTACATATATACAGTACAGATATAGCATACTGTACAGACAGACATTAAGTAAACACGCACAGAATGTTTGTAAATTTTATGGTCTTAACTATACGGGTGTGAAAGGAATGAAAAGTAAGTACTTCAAGTAAGGAAACAGATTGTTTGAAATGCAATTTTATTTTAGTATCCAACTTACACCTAATTACAGCAACTTACTACACCTAAGAGGGATCGATCAAAGTGACAACCGCCGATCTCAAAACTTTCTTAGCAACACTGCATAACATTTTGCAGCAGTTTACACAAACGTCCATTACACAAATTACTCATTCGTGGGCCATTAGAACACTGTAAAAATTTGAGGTAAATTCACTCTTCATGTAATGGAAACTAATTAGCTTTACATGTAAAGAAAAACAACTCGACACATGAAAAGAAAAGTTACGCTGGTAATTTAATTTTTCATTACGTATCGGTGCGGGCCCTCTATGGCAATTTTACACAACGCGTGAGCGAAATTTCAAAGTCGTAAGTGTGGCGAATACACTATAGTGTGGAAATTTCTACCACATGCTCGGAAACCAGATTTCCCGCACAAGGTTTGGATCCCCCTACATTAGATGAGTAAAATTACCAAACATTTTTTTTTTCAGTGATGCCTGGAATATGTATTTCCGACCAACTGCTGTTTTCTTTGTTAAAATACTTAGTTACAATCGTTCACCACATGCATAATGGTTATTCTAAATATTAGAGACATCCTGTATATATGTTTAACATAGAGATACGGGTGATGTGGTATCGCTGAGAGATGTTTATGACGCCTCCAGGAACGTCATACAGTAGTATAGGAACATAACGCTCAGTTTCTTTGCCTGAAGGTGTGCGTTCAGGCTGCTTGCACTAAATGTTCACGTCATATGTCCAGAAGTTTACATAGATTTCTTAGAGCTTAAGAAATGGTTTTACCAGCTACGCAATGGGGTTTTGTAGAACGCCGCGTGGTCGGATGAAATCACAGTAAATATTGTTGTACCTGGAACTAAAATGCTGTCGCAGAACGACGTACTCCTTTAGAGCCACTTCGCTTTGTAAAAATGAACTGAGTTAGTTCACATTCAGGAGGCACCTAGTGTATATGTGACTCCGGAACGTTTGCCTTGTCGAATCATTAATTTGCCGATAAAGTCACGGGAAAAAACATTTCTTAAAGTCCCACCAATTTCGAGAGTTGTTAAATTCTACATTGTTGTACTTATTCTGAAAAGGACAGCTTTATATTTGTAGACAATAAATAAACACTTCCGCAAATGACACCATTACGTATGGTAAGAGTACGAATGAATACTATAAATTTTTAAAGTTTTGTTAGTCCAAAAATATCAAATAAAAATAATAATATATTTTTAAAATTAAAAAAAAAAAAAAAATTTGGTATCTTGTTTCCAGGTTTTTGTGTGTAAGCCAGTAAAACTTGACGGTGTTGAATAGTAACATGTTATTATTACGAGACAAAACGCTTCGTAAATTCACCGATATTTTAGTTCTTTACGATAACGATGTTTATTAAAAATACTAACAATGCTAGTGTTGGCGTATGTAATGATGGCTAGCAGCTATCGAGTGGCGTTTTCAAAGTGATACTCATTAGGTACTCGTCATGAAAATCATACCTGAAGGGGAACCATGCCGGAACGAACATCCAGTGGTAATGGACATGCTCAGAGAAAACTTGCCTATCAGAGGTAAGATCCGACATATTTCCTGTCTGAAGGATGCATAGAACACGGATCGTTGAGGCGAAGGCTGGCTTACTTATCACCAGGGCACCAAAGCCCCGCTTTTAAAATTAGAGTAAATTTTGACGTTTGTTCTTAAGACTCAGAATAATTTTTTAAACTTTATTTGTATTCTGTGCCCACGACATCAAATTGCATATTATTACGCATTACAAACTTTCAGGTTAAAATATCGCAATTTAAATGGAATGGAAATACAATAATACAGCAGTCTTGATGCCATTTTCACTTTCTCTTTTAAGATCGTCGATGGCGCAAGTCTCAGGTAGGTTTCTTCATACCTGAAGATGTTTTGGGACCTGCATTTCATCACATTCACGAAGTTCACCTTCAGTGATGTAACCACATTCCATGAGATAAGGTCCGCATTGAGAAACTCCGGTTCTCTGTACTTAGGGGATTCGTGCATGCAAAATATGCTATTTTTTAAATTGTTATACTGTTAACATTTAATTTATTAACACAATTTAAGTTCCGCGATGTGCATCTGTAATTTTTTAAATTAATTATCTTGGATTAATTTCCTTAGAACATAAATACATTTTACGCCAACTACAAAAAGGGAAGTTATAACATTATTGATGCTCTTACTTGTAGTAATTAAGGAGCTTAAAACTAGCGGCGTATTGAGCAATATTAAATTAAATTGTAGAGTGGAAATTCTAAATTATCTAAGTGCCAAAAATATGCTTTCGAGTAAAAGAAAAAACAGCGCTGCAAGAGTATGCGTATATATGGGACATGCAATCTTTCAACGATCATAAAATCTGTAAATAAACGTATAAGGACTTAACTCTTACAGAAAAAAGCATAGGTACTGGCACATACACCATAGTTTATTTTGATGTAATTAACTAACTACAATTTGGAATGATTTTCCTCAGGAGATATTAATATAACTTAAATACTAAATGTCACAAACATTATAATTTCGTTATAATATATCGTCTCGTTCTAGATAATCACTGATAGGTAAAATGGGTAATGGAATTACGTCAAGCCATTAAGTAAAGCTTTTATTTTCATTCTATCCTTCATATCATTCACTGATTATGATATGACGTAAGCAGATGTTCTTTAGCGGGCATTCTGGAAGCGTGCGTGACTATCTAAATCCTCACAAATGCCCCATAAATGCTGTCCCAGCCAACAGTTTCATCGTCAGGACATGTAACTTCCAACTAATAACCACAAAGGCCACACTATCAGGCACCATTTGCAGTTTAACTCCATTTCTGTTTTAGATGCAGCAATGCCCATTTAAAAATATGGTTGGTAACATAGCGCAGCAGGATCCTTCTTGAAATTTTCCTAATGCCCTTCGAGTAGTGAATCTCTCCATAACTGTAGCAGGTGTGTTGAAGATTATGTTAATACTGCTAGAGTCGGTTGCATGAAGCTCTTTCTTGGTCCTAACCTTGTTCGTCCAAACAAGGAATGTTTAGGTACAGTTTTCTGCTTCTCCAATTCTGCAGCTGTTCTGCAAATCACTGGTGGTGTTATTCAAATTATTTGGTATTTTTCTGACATAAGTTGGTCGTAGGCAACCTGTCACGATACGCCCAGGCACATTAAAAGCTACATAAATCTATCTGAAATGTTCAGAGTTTCGCCAACTTTGGCGCAGAATATCCTGTTGCGGAGAAACTTAGTAGACTGTAGATACACGAAGCGCATGTGGCTGTGCAGCCTACATGGGACTAGTAAGTCTGTGGATGATGATATTTCGGATTTATACTTTAAGTTTAATATCTTCGTAATGGGATTAGAATATTACGATCAATATTTATTCCCAAGTATTTCAGGGTGAGTCGGTGACATAACCGTTGTCCCGTTCCATTCGTATTTAACTCTCTGGCTTCCCATTATTTTGCAGGTGAAATACACAAACATACATTTTCCCAGGATTGGGCCACAAGTGTTTATCGCCATAATACTTGGCCAGATCTTCAAAAGCAGTTTTCAGCTTCGTTTCCATCACCTCAAAAATTCTGTAATGAGTAACAATCGATGTCGTTTGTATAAACGAAAGCTCGGTTCCAGGGATGAGAGGTCAGACATTTGTGAATAAATTGCACGCTCCCGAGAAAGGCCGTTCCTTCATCAACCGTTCTTGCTGTTTAGAGTGACATGGAACCTTCGGTTTTGCAGCAAATACTGGGCAAATTTTGTCAGGCGACAGTCTTGTCTGCTGAAATGTATATTTGTGATAAATGTCTTATGATATATCGTAACATATGCTACTGACAGATCAGCGAATATCCCACCTGTAACCTGCCATATTTCAAATTCATCTGTGTCCAGTTATGGACTTCGCTACAACAATCCCTTTCTGGACGAAAACCAGTTTGTTCCATATTGAGATTTTGATCAGCATACTATAAGGTTCTGTCAAATGTTATTTTCTCCAGTAATTTGAATAAACATTAGGTATGTAAAATTGAACTAATGTTTATTGGTTCAGCTGGTTCCATTTCAGGCTGCAGTAGCATTACAATATTTGGCTTACATAAGATCTTGGGAATCTAGGTATTTATGAAATAAATATTCCACTGCTCTGTCGCTAGTCCAAAGAGTTTTGATGTGTTCTGTTTTCAAATCCTCCAAACCAGCAGTTTTGTTTGTCTTGATAAATTGCATAACAATTTTTAGTTCTTCCAATGTGAGTAGAGTCCCACGTGGGTGTGTCGTCATCAGGATAGTTCTGGAGTTCCTTGTTGTAAGATCTTCTGTTAATCATTCGATGCAGCACCGTTCATGAGCTGTTTGGCCGGAAATGTTTCCACTAGGAGTGTATCTGCGTAAAAATCGTAAAGGAAAAACCGTTTCCTCATTTAATTTTTTGTACTTGTACATGGTCCTCGCCTGGAGAATGAACGGCATTATAGCATATCATGAGTATTCTTTTTAATGTGAAACTGCTTAACGAGTTCCCAACATGTCTATGAAAAGAACACATACAACAAATAACACATTTTCTTAAGCATTGCTTTTAGAAACATGTTTTGTGATCCTTCAAAATGACTGAAAATGGCTTATTAGTGTTAAAAACAAATAGCACACAGAACCACGAATTACCATGTATTTGTATACAGCAATGTTTCCAATGTAACCTGACTTGTAATAAGCAAAACCGCGGAAGTTCATGTCCACTGTCGCATTGCTTGCAGTGCCTATGGCCTCTAGTTCTGATGGCGACTGCTCTCTGGACGCAGGAGGCAGCTGGCCACATCTACGTCGAACCATCTGCTCCAGCAGCTCTTCCGTATGGCAGGTTCGTGTTCCTCTTCTGTGTCATATCATGAATCAGAAATAAATAATATTTTATTTAAATAAAAATAGTTTATAGTAAAGTACGTTTTTTAAACTATCCAAAATATATCAAACAATATCTCCTAAGAAGTAGTGTGCATGCAATAGATAATATTTACGACTGTAGAGAGTAGCTTTATCGTCAAGAAACCTTATATAACAGTTCATATCATTTGCAGTGCAATAAAATTGTATCGTGTCTTACATTACCAATCCACGCATCACTTATCTATTGCATGCGCTCCACGTTTTCCGGTTTAAATATTACAAATATTTTCAAAGGAAAATTATTATTTTATAAAATTTAGTCCTTTTTAAGACGCGGTACATTGAAATGTCTTAGTTTGAACATAATTTTCTACTTTTTAGTCTTGTGTGTGTGAAATTCCGCAATCGAATTTTAAGACCAAAACTTGTGCCCTTCAAGTCTGTAGCTCATCAGGAGGTTAGTTCAAAATGGTATATTAAATTTTCTAATTTAAATTATTACTTTTTCACTATTTTTCCCCTTAATTACATTGCATTGTCTTTCAATTTTGCTTAGAGTTTCATCGGAAAGTTAGTTTAAAATCAATTGCAAAATTTATGCCCAACAGACAAACAAACAGTAAATAAAACGAGTTGATAAAACCGTGTAAAGTAGTGTATCATGAGTGTAGCCAAGAGCAGGGCATCACACACTTAATTTGTTAGACTTGCGAAATAGAGGTTCGTAGGCGTCTGCCGAACCCTGGGGGATGACGTAAAATGAAGCCCTTCGATGGTAGGTATCTAGTAGGACTTTACGAATCGTCGTCAGCGAGGTCGTTAAAAACGGAAACAATTGTTCGCATAAACAGGAAACGGGTAAGGTATCGGGCATGGTATTTAGTTGGGAACGATCTTGGCATTCGCCTGGAGTGATTACGAAAAAAAAACATGGAAAACTGAAGTCAGGATGGTCGGATCGCAAATCGGACCCGGATTCTATCGAATACGAGTTCATTGCCTTACTAATTGCCCACATCGCTCGGTCCGTATAATGGAGATACTAAGGCCAGTGGTCGCCTCCGCCACGTTCCCCCACGTCCAATAAATCAGTACCAACCCCGCAAGGAATCGAATCCGGGTCTCCATGGTGGGAGGCGTGTGGTCTGACTATTCACTACAGCAGCTCTACGAAAAAGCAATGTACGAAACTAAAGGGAGAATGGTGGGACACGTCCACCTTTCAGGATTTCTGATTTCCTTCTCGGTTGGGGAAATAGAATTCCTATCTCTCCCACTTTTTTAGTTCAATCTTTAAATGTCATTAGTGTCGTGTTTTTACTTCGATTAAGTATGTAGTGCCTGTACCACAAATTCAAAACACTACACCAGTAGGGACAGGAAAATTTCGCGGGTTCAGCGACCTGCAGGCTAAATTCCAAATGTCTGTGTACATTCTAGCCTCATAGCAGTTTTCTGCTGTACTCAAGTGAGTAATCAGTTTCACTCTAGACCAGATAGTACACAATATGTTTCTTGATTTACTGCAGGTTTATTGTTCGTCAGGGTAATTTCCACAGAGTGTCTGATAAATCGTGTTCCATTTGATCATTAAGCGATATTCACACATATTTGAAATCTATCTTGCGCTGAAATTTATTCGCGAACCATTCCCGATCTCTTCATTTCAGGGTACAAAGTGAATAATATGGGTCTCTTAAATCCAGGGAGAATGATGCATATCAATAGAAATTGAAGACCTCGGAGTTAAATAATCATAACCCCCATTTTAAGATACCCATTGTAAATAATTATAGCCGTAAATTTAAAATAAATATTTATTTACAAATTATGTTCGTAGTTTATTTTGAACCACATAATAATGGATAAATTTATGTAAATGTTTGTCCAGATATGCTATAATTTAACACACCTTAACTAATAACTACAGCAATGCTGGTTATTATTACGTACTACCAAGGTCTTCAATTTCAGAAGCTATTATGCTAAAAACAAAACACACTCACGTACCGCATGTTGCCAAATTGTATGCCGATATTTTGAGGAAACAGTCCGCACATCAAAACGAATACAAAATGTTACAAGGACATAGGCCCTAAACACACACATTCTACATTACAGTTCACAATTATATGACGTACGGTTCATAGCACGCGTGCTGGGTCATCTTTCTTTGGAGCGCCGTCGAAGGCTGCAGCGGCAGGGCCATACCAAACGAGTCGTATTTCATTGGATAGTAGGCATTGTGCGATGTAGCGTTCCACTGAAATATGATTCAGCTCGCGCCCCATGCACTGTTAAGACACGAGATCTGTAGTGTAGTAACAGTTATTTCGGGCTTATTTTCATATATATATATATATATATATATATATATATATATATATATATATATATATATATATATATATATACGGGATGTTCCGGGAGTAGACGTCAATAAAGAGGGGCCCAATACCTATTCCAAATAAACTATACTTGTATAATCCAATTCGCAACCGTCTAAAATTTATAAATTTTTAGAGCAAATTGAACTAAACATTTACTGATGGTGGAAAAAGTAATGGTCCATGTGGAACGAAATTTGTATACATCAAAGGTGATTAGTGTCGTCATATTTAAAAACACATTTCACGTCACTGAGAGTACAGCTTCGTGGTTTAAAAAATCACTTTCACAAAAGTTGTGTTTGGTTCGGAAAGATGCCTCCAGTTTGCACGAGGTAAAAAAATATTAATTGCTCAAATAAATGATCACCAGCCATTGGAAAAACTACCCCATAGTATTACCAATTCATTAGTAAAAAGCAATATTTTAAATTAACAAACTTCGATGCAGTAAATGTGAAAACATAACGCAATGCAGTAGATTCACATAATGTAAAAATCAGCTATAAGGTTGAAATTAATATGTGAGTAAATAATTAAACGTATATAACTTTATTGAAATAAAATTATTACACAGTGTTTGAAATTATTAAAATGTATTTGGAATGTAATACGTTTAATTTGTGAAGATAAAATGAAATGTTATTAATAGAAATGGTGATAGTCAGTTATTTCATGAAACAAAATTCATATTATCGAACTAGAAAGTTAAGATAAACGAATTACACTAGATTCCCTTATGTAGTTGCTGCTTCATTTTCACAGCGGCCGCGGTTATGTAGTTGCTAGTGCGCTCGCCTTAGGCGTTTCTGTTCGACGTTTAGACTAAGTGTAACGATCATTTAATGATGATTTTCATCAAAGTATTAAGGCATGAAAAACTTGGAACTCGTCTACGTTTATTAACAAAGAACTTTGAAAGCCGTAATCTCGGATTTACCAACTGCGAAAATATTTTAGATATTTTCGAAGTATATGCATCCTACTAAAGGACTTTTAGTACAGCATTATATACGTAGGTGTATATGTGGCAGTGTACACGCATGCTAAGCAGCAGCTACCAGTAGAGTATGTTGTGAGTTCGTATGTACCGCTCAGCTTTTGCGGTGATCTATAAATTGAGTGTACAGCTAACAACCTTTTGAGCCAGTTTCGGGAATGTATTTACACGTCAGTTGGGTTTTCATCAAATTGCGGTCGTTCACTGCACACCGGGCAGCTACATATGTAGAACCTACAGGTGGGTGCACTACGTATTGCAGGGATGTGGAGTTATTTGTAGAGCACAATGAGTGGAAGTATGTATTGCGTGTTAAGAGGGATGTTTCTGTAATGTGCTGTTACTTGTCGAACATGTTATGTTGCAGTAGTGTGTGTGCACTGTATACTGCAGGAGTAATTCTGAACTCTGCTGCTGTTACTTGTAAAGAATGTTGCATGAATGTGTGTGTACTGCACAGGGACGCAACAGGGGGAGGCACGGGTATAGGTGGTTCGAAATAAAGTGAGTTTTTTTAAACTCTAAGTTACTTTCTTCATTCTGGGTAATTTATAGTATCCTGCCTTTTTTTTTAAATGATTAAAGCAACCTAAGTAAAAATAAAACAACCTAGATTGTACCGTATTCAAAAATTAATATCTTAGTTCACAGTCAATATTATTTTTCCATTATAACTATAGACAGTATGTTCTTAAGAGTGCTCACTTTATCGCGAACCACTTGTATATTGCCAACCCACACCCCTCTGTATCCATAAAGCAGGGGTAAACCTTAGAGAATTTACCTGTATACATACAATAATTATACATGTTCTTCATTTTAGTAGTATAATATATAATTCACAGTCATAGTATGAAATCAAAACTCTATTACCCAACATGGTGACCGTTGTACTTCTTTAAATATGATAATTAGAACAGCAGTTACATAATTTGCCCTTCCCCGTGAGGAATTTGAGTTGTTGTGCCCCTGAATGCAAGGGTAGTTATGTATTGTGCAGTAAGGTATAGAACATGTCTCGGTAATGACTGTGTATTTGTTTATATTGTGCAGCTATGTGTATGCTCCGCACGGCAAGTACTTGCCGCAGGGACTAGTGGCGGCACGGACAGATGACGGCGGAGCTCTGCAGCCTGCAGTGGTAGCAGCTCATCCCGCAGTGGTAGCAGCTCATCCCGCAGTGGTAGCGGCTCATCCCGCAGTAGTAGCGGCTCGGCCAGCCCCACCAGTTGCCCCACGAGTCGTCTACGTCGCCGCACCGGCTGCGGCGCCGGGTCCAGTGCTCGTCGCGTACGCAGCGCCTCACGCACACCACGGCCCGCCCCTCAAGGTGCTCATCTCGCAGTTCCCGCCGTTCCTCGAGGGCTTCGTCCAGCGCGTGCAGAACTATTTCTCGACGTACACGCACGTGAACGGGCCCGAGTACTGGCCACAGGACGCGGTGCGGCCGCTCGCGCCGGAGGCGACTGTCGCGACGAGCACGACGGCGGCGCCTATCACGACGACGACCACGACGACGACCACGACCACTACCACGACAACGCCGCCACCGCCGCCGCCAACCACCAAGATCGTAGAGGAGCCCCAAACCACTCAGGCCCCTCCCGCCGGCTTCTTCAACGTGCCAGACCTGGACAACCCTGCCGTCCCAAGTTTCACTTCCCCCGACGGCAGCTACAGATATGACCCTCCCGCGCGAAACCCTTTCAGGTACCCTGCGGCGACTTTCCAGAGGTTTTCTCCCAACAATAGATACTTTCAGAGATCATAACTATTGTTATAACCCTATATCGAAAGTTTCTATTACACTCATGTCATTATGAAATTACTTTGAAACTAAGTTCTTACTCACCAGTCCATTTCTCGTACCTCAATAAACATTCGTCCACTTCATCTTAATCACCCATATATTTGTAGTAACTTTGTTAAGTGGCAATAAGTTTCCAAAAATATTAAGTAACGACCTCGCGATATCCTTGTACATTGTAGGTATAAAAAAGGAAGCATTATGGACCAGTCAAGTATGCGCGTCGAAAATTATAACATATTTATGCACGTAGCACTAAATTGTCACGCTTTGTTTTCTTATTATTTTTTCAATGGGTGTTAAAAATAGACATTAGAATATATTTGCGCAAAGAATGGCCTAAAGGCAAACAATTTCTTCTATGTTTCTGTTTTACGAATCAGATTGCTGTTTATCCAAACAGGACACTCTGAATAGCAGTTTTTATTAGCTTGTTTAAGGGGCCCCCAAACACATGTTTAATATGGCGTGATGTACTTCTGAAAACATAAAATCGTAGTTTAAAGCGTGTATTATTTATTAGATAAATTACACTGTACATGTAAAAGTTCATGGATGATACGGTATTACACCGTTTATGCCCAAGGCGATGTCTTCTCGAAACATATAGAATAAGATGCCAAGTACATGGTGCTTTGCAAAATTTAAAACTGATTCCTTTGAATATGATACAAATTATTAATCCGAAGACATTTTATTAAATTAAATTCAAAATGCATGGAGTAAATTTACATTATGTTTGCTTTGGAAATGTTAAATTTCTAAACTAACATGTTAACGATTTAATGTGAGATTCTTATACCAGCAAACTTTTCACTCCTATTTGGGTTTCTAGTGGTGGTGTAAAGCACTGACAAGGGAACAGCTGCTCATATCTGCTGGTCGGTCATCTATAACCAGAAAAGAAAATATTTTCTCAGAGAAATAAAACATGCTTTTACAAACATTGTTAGCAATATTACAAAATATAGGTAAAATTTAGAACTTGTTTAGTTCCTGATGTTTTAAAATGAAAGCCAAAGTTCTTCATTCGTCTAATATCCGCTCGTATTAGAATTTTCGTGTATGAACCAAGTTACGAGTGTGTTTTCGTAAAATTAAAATGTAGAAATTTAACCAAATTCACTACATGTGTCAACACTTAAATATAAACTAAAATTATAATAGCTAAACGATATATACCGTAACAAAATATGGAGGAATAGGAAAGTATACTGCAATCCCAGCTACTGCTCTACGTATTTAGTCAGAGGGGAAACCAGCCGGAAAACTCCGAAGTACATTTTAAACACAGCAAAACGCTAGTGCTGCGATGCAATTTAGTTCCGGTTTATTTAATTAAAAAATATGCGCCTCATTTTAAATACAAAGCAGAAGGTATGTCTGCCCTCAAAAAATTAAAGCTAAAATGTTTAACATTAATAAGATTCAAAGACTTCATAAAAATTATGAGATTTATTGTAACTCCATACATAATGGATCTTATAATATAATTTCATGCCTAAACTATTTAATATTGTTATTATCACAAAATGACTACAATACAGGTGCCAATAATTATTTGTAACTATAAAATGTCCTCAATGGTGAAAGTATATAAAACAGCCTCAATGATAAAATGATATTAAACATACATGTGACCTATACTCGCAGCATAAATATGGTTGTTTTCGTCAACCATACATACCTTTTACAGACTTAGAAGAATTCACTCTCTGACATAAACTTTGGAGCACCCCAAAGCTCTATCTGAAGTCTCACTGTACTTGTTGATGTTGGAGTTAACCTAGGACCTCTCTCCTGCATTTGCCAATTATTGATATGTATCAGTGTGTCAAAACTTTAGTTCTATCGACATTATAATTTATCAACAAATTAGCCAGCAATCACCATGTCCTTCCTATAACAACTTTTGATCAACATATGAACTGGAAATCTAGTGAATTCATTAAGAGCCCTATAAAGCTGGCGCAAGAACTGTGTTGCAGCATGATAGGAAAAAAAAATTGAATATATGCTACTGAACTTGCGTTCGATATCTTTATCTACTGAAATAAAACGCATTTAAAACAAAATATTCCCAAATTTTGTGTCCTAGATATCGTGCTTAGAAACATGGTTGCAGAGCATCTTAAATGACTAAACACGACTTTTTCATATTGCTGTCAGAGAAGCAAGCGCTGTACTTAACTATATGAAGTCTCCGTAAGTAAAATAGTATGGTCACCGCTCAAAGACTGATAGGATAAAGCCAACGACCTAAACACTGCACGCCATTTTTGCACCCCGCACACAAAGGCGACACGGTTGCTGACACACGAGTCAATCCAGATCTTACAGATCACTGAACTCACCAGTTTCCGTACCTTAAACGCAGCATCTAGCACCTGTTGTATAGGATTCTTAAGACTGTACTACTTGATTCACACTTGAAAAATATTGTAATACTGCTTGGGAGTTTCCACTCCCTAGTGAATCTGCTAGTAGCAATAGGCACGCTAATGGACGGGACAGAACTGAAAAAAATAATTTTTTTGAAGACGTGTATGATAAAAAGTGCTGTGGTGAAAATACTGAATGGTAAAGCAGTTGCAAGCACTTTCAGAGGCCATGTTCTACTGGACAATTGTCTTTATAAACTACATGTACAATCTATTCAAAACGACAATCCTTAATTCAATTTGCTAATAGGTGAAACTGAGAATATGTATTTGTATTCTTCTTGAGCAGAAACAACTCTTGAAACTGTTATCACAAAACAGGACAACTATATTTAGAAGAAGTGACGCGGTATGACCCAACAACGCATTTTGAAGACTATCACATTCTGCGGAAGGCAGATAAGCCACAACTAGTCTATGCCATTGACGAGTATTATAGTCGAACATCAATCAAAATAGCACCAGATGCAGTTCTGTGTACAGGCACATGTGTTATTGACGGAGGCTGTACACAAGATGAAGTGGAAGTGGAAAACGGGAGACAGTATTTTAAAGTAGCCAAGCTGTATGTAGACTTCACAATTTAACACTGTGGGTTGGAATGGTTGTGTTCGAGAAGGGTACAAAAAATTCATTTTTCAATATTTCACACCACCGATGACACAGAATTCGAAGGGAAGTAGGGATAATTCATTTCAATAGGAGGAAATAAACCACAACTAATCAAATTAATTAGTCAAGAAATAGTGAAGAAAGGAAATAAGGTTTTTCAAGACGACGATGACGCTGGCGTGGACGTCGCAAAACCGCAGTAAAGAGTACACAAAGAAATTTCCATAACTCTCATTGAAGGTATTTTAAATAGGATAATCAGTCTACATGCGCTCCAAACGTATTAAACATAATACAACGTATATTCTTGGAAGTGTGATGTGCATACCAGTTGTAATTTCTTCCTGCATTCACGGGATATGATTCCACATCACGTATTTATGGCGTTGGTAATAAAACCGTATTCCAAAACTTATACATTTTGATCGTGTTCTTCATTCTCGTGCATCTGCATTAACTGTACCAGGCAAGAACAGCACTGCTGTAATAAGTCTTGATGGTCAAATAATGGCTGTCATTTTTGTTGTAATAGTTCATGTTCTTATGCAGCCTTGCATTACCAGATAGATACGAATAAAGTCGTCACAGTCAATTCATTTGTTTATACAGAACGTCTTCCTCCAACTGAGTCTTCAACCAAATTCCCTGATTTGAGTGCGTACAGACTATCAGACTTAGCTATGGAAGAGTATGCTAGGGAAATGAATACTGTGAACTGGGGTTGGAAATCCTACGACGAATAACTTGTACCTGTAACGTGTAACATAAATCCTGCACCATATAATTGTAAAACTGGATGCAACAGTAACTGCAGCAGTTGCAGAGCAGACGAACTTCCATGCAGATATGTATATGTATCATGTCAATAATGTATTGTGACAACCAGGGGGCTGACGAACTAGAGGCGTTTATGAGGACTAATAGACAAGGCAGTGTGCCTCTTTAATCCACATTGTGCTGCATATTTTTAACTTATAGAAACAAACAGCTAGATATGAGTGTTTAATAGCCTTATAACTGGTATTGTACCTATATTGTTCATATTTGCCAGCCATTTTTATTTCGTTGACTAAATGTATAGAAGTGAATCCCTTAACCATAACAACATAAGTTTTATATAAGAAATTATTCCTCTACTTTTAAAAATAACCAATTTACAAGTGTTTCGTTGATTTTCACGGTTAGCGGCGGCCATCTTGAAAATAACCCACTTCCGGCTGTCAGATTGTGGTAGACGTTCTTCCTTTTGACCAGTATACGTTTTACTTTCAAAACATGCTTGCAAACATTTTGTTGGAATTTGTTCTAAGTTTGGGGCTTTTAGTTATCTTAACTGACCCGTTTAATTTTATTTACTGACCACAGCACGCCAGAATGGTGATCGCTCCCAAACAGCATTATTGACAATGCTACAACTGTTAACTCTTTGAACGCTGAAAGACATGCTAGTATAAATGATGGCAAGTTGTAATTCTGTTCTTTTCGATAGGTCATCCTAAATACCCTTATTATTTTTTAGAAATTTACTTAACCATTTTTGTCTCTGATCTAAATATAGTTTCAGCAGCAATCTAGAACTCGAGAAGACATTACCTACATCAGCTATAGTACAGGCTCTTCGATTTATGATTGTACAACACATCAACGCTTAGTGATCAAATTTCATTTTGAACTTCATATCATGTTGACGTATCCGTTTTTTCGGACTGGCTTGAACGACAGATCTGTCTCTCGAGCAGGACAACCAAGTCCATTTAGCGACAATTTTCTCCTATTCGTAGTGTTGGCACTGCTTGAGAATGGAAATAACGAATAATCTCTACTTTCTATATTGAATAACTTGCTCCTTGATCCTAACCTTGCTGCATAAGCATCATACGACTAGCGCAAGACTTCGAAATTTATTCACTATCTTTTTATTAAAATTTTATTCTAACTCTTTGTGGGGTTTTATAAATCATATGTGCTCCCGGAACGACGTATTGTGCGCTCGTTGCAACAATTACAGAACCCAACATTCTGAACAGTCCACTTGAAAGCATTTTTGTTCCCATTATTACTTACCCAGAGTTTATACATTGTACCATTCCGTGAGATAGAAGTCAACCTCCGTAGCATAGTTGGTTAGGCGCCGATCTACGGTGTGAGAGGCTCTGGGTTAGAATCCCGACTCGGGCATACGCGTTGTGTTGTCCTTTCACCTCGCTTCACCGTCATCGGCTCTTAAGACCTCGTTGTTAAAATATGGTAAAATCCTCTCACCTCACCATAAGTTAGAAGAATTCTGCTACATTCAAAATTAGACTGGATATCTTACTGTCTTCAATTTTTGTTTACATATCCCCTTCAATTTGCGGCATGAAGTGAGGATATTTAGATGACCTTTATTAATTTAATCATGCATAGAGGTTGGAAGTTCAACACCGAATGTAAATTCTTCCCACTTAATCTTTCAAGCAGTCGCTGCAATTGCTCTCTTTTTGGCGTTCGTAATAACGAAATGATGACTCACGAGGCCTTCAGGAAAATGTCTCTATATTTATATGATTATGTCCAAGCATGTGGTATAATTCAAAGCAACATTACTGGATGTGTTATCCAACGGATTGACCAGTGTCCGGAATTTGTGCAGTTTCGCAATCAGTGGGGTGAAACACGATCAGTTCGTTCCTGTCTTGTAGAAAGGGATGGAAGTGTGACACAGTCATTATCACTGCAAAATGCTCCCTTCACGTTAGATAAATACTTTTTAGGCTTTTTCAGTACCTTGCTAAATTATTCTACTGTCAACTAAACGTTCTGATAAGACCGTATGGCAACTGTCACTTTCATTTTTGTCAAGTATAAACTCACCATCGCTATACTGCTTTGTTCTTCCAAAGCCTTTACAACTTTTGGTTTACTATTGTTCTTTCTGGAAGTCCTGAAGTGAGTTTGTTGAGGTGCTTTCATTATTGTATGCTCTCAAATCCTCAGGGAGACTCAGCGAATACAGAGTGTTCCAAAAGGTACGGTCAAACTTTCAGGAAACATTCCACACACACAAAGAAAGAAAATATGTGATATGGACATATGTCCGGAAACGCTTGGTTACCATGGTAGAGCTGAATTCCTTATACCTCATTAAATGTAATCGTAAATAACACTTCGTACAGAAAATGTTCCAAATGCCCAATGGATTGGTTCTTTACAATGTACTTTACTTCCTAGGTTCACCGCCAGGTGGGCCACTGTGTGCTCCCAGTCCATAATTTCATGTGAGTTGAAGAGACATAATGCAGTCAAGTTTACCTTCTGTCACGTCGCCCACCTGGCGGTGATCCTAGGAAATAACGTACATTCTAACGAAACATTCTATTGGGTAATTGGAACAATGTGCGTACGAAATGGTTTTTACGATGACATGTAACGAGAGGTAATGAATGTAAGGGTCTACATGGGCATTACGCATTTCCGGACATATGACCATATCACATATTTTCTTTATTTGTGTGTGTGGAATGTTTCCTGAAAGTTTGGCCGTACCTATTTGTAACATTCTGTATACGAGACCTGCGTACCTACTCCACTTTTGGTTCTTGTTCAAGCCTGACTGCGCTGTAAGATAGATTAGTCAGTCAAGCTAACTGGCAAGCTGTCAGGTATCATACATATACACGATCCCAATTCAGTGTTGACTGTTCAGAAAACCAATTATTTATCTGTGTGCTCAGTGCAAACCAACTGAAAAATTTTTCTATGCACTGGCCTGAATTGACAACTGTACCTTGAGCGGGTAGCAAGGTGGTTAAGCAACTTGCTAATAGAAAACTAATTTATGAAGTCATATTTCATCTTATAAATCCTACTAATATGGCACTGTCTGACCGAAGCTTCCTTATTAGTGTCAATTATGTAATTTAATTCGTAGGAATACACTCATCTTTGAAATTCACAAAATAAATGTTTGCTAAGTATGTGATGCTTTACTGATCACCAAGTTTTAACCAGCAGCAGTAATCTTAAGTCAATGCTGATATACCCGGAAGTGGGTCTATACGTATCCTTCCACCCTTAGAGAAATGGTACAACCCGCACAGTCAGAGATTCTCGGTCACGCTCCTTTTCCTACGTTCTTCAGTTCGCAGGCATTGTTAAGATCTTCACTGTTCAAGTAAGCGTGCTTTTCTACTGCTGAAGAAACTCTTACCATTCCTTCTTGCATACCTACAGGTGGTCTAGTGGTGAGATGGTCAGACCATTCGCCTATCACCACGGCGATCTGTGTTCCATTCCCGGTGAACTCCTTCCAATCTTCGCATGTGGGAAACGTGGCGGTCGCATACAAATTACTCGGGGTTGTCCCGTTTTCGTAGCCCTTACGTTCTGCCACCGCTTCATAATCACCTCATATTACCCTCACAATCTCTCAAGACTTAAAAGCGCTGAACGAATTGTAGTTTCTCTCACGCTGTCAATTTTACTGTCTATAAAGTATTTTCTGGAATTCACTATCTCGTTAATGACTTATGCTTTTCTAAATTAACTTTTAGTTTCAGTTTCTTCCTGCCTATGCTATTAGTTAACACTGTCTGCTAAATTACCAACATTGCACGGTTTGTTTAGTTTAGTTAACGATAATTATTTTACTATTTACAATATAATTCACTGTTATAATATAACATTAAGGTCTCTTTGAAATTACTTACCAGTTGCGTAACAGTGGTTTTATTTCGGCACATATTCACAATTAATATTCCCATCTAGTCTAGCGCAAAACATATGATTAAATTTGTAGCCTAACTTATCAATTAAGATATTAGTTATACTAGGCAATTTTGTTAAGTTGCGTAGTTGATTACCCAATTTATTACTGACGAGCTACCTTCATCTTATGTGTGACAACTTTTTGGAACTCATAGCTAATTACGAAATGTTATCGAGTGATTAGTTTCATTAAACTATTGTTAGTTAGGTTTTTAAAATGCTAGAAAAAAATAACAATAAGTAGTTTTTTTCCCATTGCCTAATTCACTTACAATTCACTGCTAATAATTAACCTACTTAATGCTTTCGTCATAAAACTAATGCAGTAAATTGTTAATAACTTGTTTGTAAGAAAAAAATTAATGTAAAGCCAGTATAGTGAAGAAGCGTATCTAAAAATTTCCTGTTTTTCGTATTTACAAAAATAGGCCATAGGTTCCAACATACACGTTCAGCACGTGCATTTTCCCTACAGGCTAGGTATTCTTCTGGCACTAACTAGGAAACACCCAGAGAACACTATTTATTTTAAGTTGCGGCGTTCTTGCCGATTGTTGAAAAAGTTACGAATTACTGGCCACCTACGTCGTCGTAAAACCTTTTTTCTCACGTTTAAGATGTCATCTTCCTCAGAAGCCCACATAAAGAAACTAAATTCCTTGAGACGAAATGTGGTAATTTTGGTTGTGACGTCGCATCGGTATATTATTCCTACTGTAAACTGAACCGTTTGTGTGGACGAGCGTCATTGCTAGGGGATGTAGCCAAGTTGAAGAAAAAATACAATAAAATTAAACGCTGTTATCAACAAACTTATAACATACTACAACTCCGGAAAGGAATACAGTCGTATCCAGGAAGACGACACAAGAAAACAAAGGAAGCACAATAAAATAATATAACAAAAAGGGGTATATGAAAAATGGTGACAAACATGTACGAGAGCAACGATCACAACACAAGTGAAGAGAGATACGAATGCACACGACTCAACAATGAAAACATACGAAAAGTAGCAGGCTTGCTGAAAAAACATATGTTTTTTTTTTATTTTTTTTTTATTTTTATTTATTTTTTTTTTATTTTTTTCGTTTTACTGTGCGGATTTCTGTAACTCGTCAACATTCGCTCGCAATGGCATACACCCCTTGCAGGAATCGTGCAAAGGTCACTTTATTTACACTGCTAGTCATGCAGATAAAAGAGGCATTGTGATTTTGGCCAAGGGAAATGTTTTCCACGCATCCTGGCACAGCATACTTGAATCCAGAAGATGTGTGAAGCATAGAATGCTCTCATTCCTCCTCTGCGCGTAACGTCAGGACTAGAATAAGGTCTGGAATGTAATGGGTAGCATTCCTCCAATATTTTTAACCACTAGCATACAAAAATTAAAATTGCTGACTGGCGGGAATTATATCGTGTGTATGTATGCACGTATATATTGAAGAAAGCAGCATACGCATGTCACTGCTAAATTATCGCATATTTTTAAAGTTTCACGTATTTTCCTGGAAGTTGACACTATCTAATGAGAAAAGACATGGATAACTGTGGACTTCACACTAAGTGGGTTCTGACCACAAATTGCTAAGTCATACTGTGGCTGAATTATATTCATTACTGTTCAAATGCTCTATTTTCACAACTATTTTAAAAATTCTTTTCAATCTGCTAGTATTGACGTCCTTGAACGCTCACATGTACGCATAAATGCTGTTGTAAACGTAGGCATACGCTTATTATATTATTCTCTACACGTTCAGACCACTACTAGTGTTAGGCATTTTTCTGAAGCAGCTTATAGGTAAATTAAAATAACGCCAAATGTTGTGAACGATGTTTGTAGAGAAATAAATAAAGCTTCTACATCAAAGTTTGAAAATTATATTAAAATACGGAGAATGTCTACCCCACTGAGCTATGTATGCCACTCGAGAATTGAGCTGCTACATCAAAGTTTGAAAATTATACTGAAATACGGAGAGCGTCTATCCCACTGAGCTATGTATTCCACTCGAGAATTAGAGCCGCTACATCAAAGTTCGAAAATTATATTGAAATACGGAGAGCGTCTATCCCACTGAGCTATGTATTCCACTAATACAAGTAAAATTTCATTAAAGGTAACTAAAATTCTTAGTAATAACGAAACTTTTTGGATACTACGTAAATAAATAAATGAATATGTATTTTATATATATATATATATATATATATATACATACATACATACACCTCGGAGGCATTAGACACTATGTCACATAAAATCCTATTTTTCAGGAGAGCAGTTTGAAGAGCGTGATTCACAAGTGAATTCAGCTGCTTAACACCTAAAATATGGTTTTCAGACACAATACGGACTTTGTGTTGTATGCCACTAGAAAGTACTTAAAACTGTGTTAATATATATGCTGAAAAGTGCATTTTGAGAAAAATTGTCATAGTGTCTATGCCTATGTGGTGTGTGTGTGTGTGTGTGTGCGTATATATATACATAATATTTCACTCACTAATATGTATGCGGTTCACGTCTACGTACCTTGCAATCGCAGCAATTCTAAAGGATCAATAGACAGTACTTTCTGAATTAATCGATATTGCGTAAAATTACTTTAGCGTCCATTATTTACCGATACCAACAACTGTACTTTAACTTCACCACGCATATATGCCTGCATACAATATTAAATATCCCTAACATATGCAAACTTAACTTGTATTAATTATTTAAAATATTATGAAGCAAAATCTGAAATCTAAAATCATTACAAAATACAGTAACCTTATAAAGGATTTGCTGGGATTTCCGGATTTCGGAGAGAAGGTAGAGTCTCCATTGAATTCTCCTTACTGCATTCTTCATTTTTTTTGTGTTTTTGTTCCGTTGGCTACTTGTTATTTACACTCATGAACACAACAATTACAAAAATGTGTTTTATTTACATGTACACACACACACACACACATATATATATATATATATATATATATATATGAGTCTGGAAGTATGTAAGGAAGTGTTTATAACATTTACAATTTATATCTGCAATGTGTGTATGTGAAACTAAATTCATGTAAATCCAAAAATCTGTTTAGATTATAAGATATTCAGAGACTAATAATGAGACGTTTATAGTGTTGCGGGCCTTTCAATAACATCTTAAAGATACTTGTAAAATTAAATTTTAATGGCAAAAACGTTTTCGTTAGTATCAATTACGTTTTTTTGTTTGCGTACTAGAACTGTGGTTAATCTCTACTGCAGTCCAATTGACTATTTTAGTATATTTCTCTAGTTGCACACAAACAAAAATAAAGTACTGATTTTGTTTAGCAGGATTTCAATTTAAACAACTTCAAATTATGGAAAGTAATTAAACATACAGCTTTTCATTACAATAATTTTTATGGAACTTATCTAGCTGTACACAAAGCAAGTATTTTTTTTTATTTTTATGCGTCGAACAAAATGTATGGGACTGTAAAGTGTATAAACTGTTACATCATTAATTGTTATTAATGTTAACAAATTTAACACTGGCATTAAAGAGCATGTAACACTAGGAATGTAATAAACTCATTGTTGCCGAATTTAGTTTTTCTTTACTTTTTTATGTTTTCAAATGACTGACTGCAATTACTTTTGTAGGAATAATGTATGCAGATGTATTAAATATAACTAAAAAGTGAATCCTGAAGCAAAAAATTTAGATAAAAACATGTACGAACAAAATTTCAAGAATTGAGAAAAAAAAATATCAAGGTAAGCGGGAAGTACACCCACATAAATGTAAGTATATAGCAAACACTAAGAAATTATATTTAAAAATGTCTTATTTCCAGTAAGATATAAGAGACGTGCTTTATTGATCGTGCTATAAATTGCTCCAAAGTTCTGCTATTAAGGCTATATTATGCAAGTAGCTGAAGTTCTTAAGGTAGTTATGTGAAATATTTCTATATGAAATTAGTATTCTTTTAGGAAACACTCTAAACGGAGCAGAAACCTTCTAAATTTTATAATCGCTTCATAGTAAATTCTTAATCATTTTCTTTAAAGTTATGAATTAGGATTTTATGTACTGAACTACATATCTAGGATTTAAATTAAAACAATTTTTTAATAAATATCGTAATCTTAAGCGGATAAAATAATTTCTAACTACAAATGAGTATAATTTACTTAACTCTTTTTGTAACTGATCGAAAACATTAAAGTTAAATCATAAAGTGTCGAGCATATGTATAACTAAATAAGCAGCAATTTCCGAGGTTTAGCCACATCAGAGAAGTAGTTTGTACAGAAGTTTCAGCTTGAAATATATGCACCCTATGATTATCTGAGCAAAATGAACCTGCCTACAATACCTTTCACAGACGAGTGAAAATTTCTGACAGCTCTGCTGGTATATGTTTCTGTGGTCAGCTGTAGGCCCTACATTACCAATAAATATAGTTTTTAGGGATTTTAAGCTAGCAGCATCGTTTTACCTTGTATCATTTATATTGCAAGTTACGAGGCCTTCCTACCTGGGCTTGAAATGTGTTTTTTAGAGTCGTGTTTTATTTCTGACGAAACTAATATGCGCAGAAACTTCGTATATCTCACAAAAAGAGCACGCGTATTAAGAACGTGTTTAGGGCCCCTCAAAATACTGTTACAAATTTGGAGCAAAAACTTTTCTTGTGGGCAATTCCCATAAGTTATTTTGGGATAGAGGTATTATAGTTAGAAATAAAAGAGTTAAATTAAGTACTGGATTTAACAGCTCACAAAGCTACGAAATACACAAAACAGTAATCAACGATAACCCTCCCAACACAAGTAGTTATACACACAATTAGTACTGTGCCACAGAGCGTTAATTAACTTTGAAAAATAAAGCACAAGAATATTTACCATTAATCAATTCAAGGCTACAAATCACAATAAAAATTCAGTCATATATCTAATCAATAGTCTCTCAAATAGTGACCTTAACAGTCCTAAGGGAGGATGGCTCACCATGTACAGTGCAGCACCCAGAGTGCACCACTGTCTTCACTCTTGAGGTCTTCGGTTCTACTCCCGTCGCGCACCTCCTTCTTCACCTGCCGACCCGCAGCAGAAGCCCTCTTGTCTCACCCAGTACTACTCCGAAGGTACGTGCCTGTAGCCTCGCAGTAGACTCCGACGTCACCAAGACGTCTTCCTAACATCACCAAGATGCCCTCACCAGTCTCTCTGCACAAGCTCAGCAGCTCCTCCGAGCAGGACCAATAGCGAACTCTCGAAGCACTTCTCCTCTTGAATCGTCAAGTAGACAGTCTCCTGAAGTAGCCAGTTACTGCCCTCCTCGACACAACACCGTCAGTGTTGTTCTCCACAGCTCACCACCTCTGCAGCACTCAAACACAACACCGCAAGTGTTGTTCGTCCTTCCTGCAGCCCACTGGCATCACACAGCCTCGACACCGACCACTGCCGTCATGTTGCCATCCTCCAGACGCCACACCTCGTCAGCTCAGTCGCGCCGACACAACACCTGAGTGTTGTCTGTCCCTTCTGCAGGGCGCTGATGTTACTCAGCCTCGACACCGACCATTGCCGCCGTGTTGCCATCCTCAAGACGCCACACCTCATCAGCTCCGCCTATGTTACATCAGCCTCGTCGCCATCTTGATACCGCCCCAAGACGCTGGATTCTCTCCATCTCTGCGCCGCCGTTAGTGTCTCCTCTCGGCCCGTCACTTCTCACGACGTCCATCGTCACCCCAGTGGCAACACCGCCCCTAAGGGCGATGCCTCACACCACTCTCGGTCTCACTTAATCTTCACGACTCACTACAAGACTATCACTTCCTGACTAAGACTTCCTGGCTATCACTTCCAGACTAACCACGACTGTCGCTTCCCGACTGACTCATGTTGCGCAGTCCCGAGGCTTTTATACGGCCCCTTCAGTGACGTCAATGGCTGATGAAATATGATGACCTGAGATATAAAATTGACATTTCCTCGGTCGTGCCTGTTGATAGTCCCGTGTTTGCATGGCGTCATCGGGGAATCCCAATAACGTCTCTCGGGAGTTGTGACATAGCTGCGAAAACCCATGACATCACTGGTTGACTCACCGAGTTCTCCACCTAGAATGATGTAATCTACCTACTGCCAGGCCAACACGCAACAATATATTAAAACTGACTTTTTTTAAGACTGTCGTATCTGGAAAAACACCAACCGGATTTAAAAAATCACAATAATTGAATCTAGAGTGAATCTTTTCACAATTCCTCCCACAAATAAAATGAAATGGTCACCACTTGGATGTCCAGAAGAAGAAGAATAGTGGTAAAGCTCTGCACGCCAGCTGGCTTGTGCGAAGTGTCGATACTCAATAACAAACGCAAATCAGAAACACCCTTAGCGCTCCATTGATTTTGTGCCTCATACAGAAACGCAGCCTACCCAGGTAGCCACCTTAATAAATATTTTTTACGAAAATATAATATTGCACATAGTTTTTGATCTGCCGTTTACCTGCTGCCAAAAAGTGAACTCGTCTGCGGGGCAAACCATAGACATAGTGATAGATTTCAATTTACGTCGCATCCAGTTGGATCACAATATTGATTAAGCCTGCTGCTGAAATATAAAGCGAAATATCGATGCAAAAAATTTTCTGTAACATAGTTCTAACGTGAAAGTCGAGACAGTTATAATGACCATGGCAGCGAAAGCCTGCGAACATTCTTGAATGATTCCTGCAACTAGTTAGTATTAGCCAATAAACGGAACAATTTTTGTGGACGTACTCAATTGCAAGTGATTGCTCGCGAGTGACAGAAATACTCTACAATAAAAAAAAACAAAGGCCAATATTAGCAGTGTTGTCAACAGACATATAACACACACACTTTGGAAAGGAATAATATCGTATCCAGAAAGATGACACGAAAACCTAAAAATTGAACAATAACAATTTCGGAGCGTTGTATACCAGTTATCATTTTATCGAGGACGCCTGTGTTCATATTCATTCGTATCTCTTGTAGTTCGTGTTGTCATCTTTGTTGTCGTCCATTTTTGTTTTTTCATACACCGTACTTTGATGAATTACTTTAAATGGATTTGTTCCGTTTTTCTTAAGTTGTTTTTTCCCTTTGATTAAATGACCATATTAACTTCCGGAATTAATTTTTGTTGTTGGTGTTACAATTTTTTGGTTTTGGTATCTGACCTTATTCCGTTCCGAAATTTGTTGTATATTATAATTATGTGTGTTGGTAACAGCTGATAATTTATTATCTTTTTACCAACTCGGCAACATTCGCTCGCAATGTCGAATGTCCACAAAACGGATAAATTTATGGAGATTTATTTGTAAAACGCTAAATATAGATCTCTGCTATTGTACACTAAAGAAAATGCACGTTGATAACTCGAGTGGCTAGTGTAACTGATCTGATGTTGAACCCGAACGATGGACAGCTAACATCAGCGAGAGCAAAACATGAATTGAATTTATCAGAAGAGAAGTAGCGATTTAATGACGACACAGTAATAAAACGGTAACATCTGAGACTCACACCACAAAATAAATATATGAGCACCCCCGTGTGAAAGATGTATAAGCTACCAGGACTGCAGAAGATTTTGAGACTATGTGGGGGAAGGGGAAGGGTAAGTCGCTAAAACTGAGCCTGCCACAGATATTTAATTTCAATATAAATACATAAAAATTCTCCCTGTCAATAGTGTATCTCGAACCACAATCGTTAAATAAGTTAAACATATTTGAATCTTAGGGTTATATAATAGCATAATAATTTTTGTCTTTAAAAAAGGCGTGCTTTGTACAATCCCAATAAATATTTAGAAAACGAAGAAATATGACAAATTGTAAATCCTTAAGAGTTAGTGGACGATACCTTTTTACGTTCGAGGCACGGAAACAGGGAAGGTGATAAGTCGAATATAACACGTCCGTCAAGCACCGCATCGCTTTTAGGCGCGAAGGACTAAACCAGCGTGAGGTGTTTTCGTAGAAACAGTTTTTCAACGGGACTTCAAACGATGACCCTGTTATTTAATTTATGGAATGTAAAAGGTAAAGTCCAATTCAGGTTTCTATGATTTGGTTTCCCAATTACGGTTGATATTTTCTCAGCTACAGTAACGTGAAGAAGTCATTTTTAGCAACTTTATGGATCTTAGTGTAATACATCGAAATATCTCGACACGTTACAGGTTTTAAATACTATGATACGATGTGAAGAATTTCAACATCTAAGGTTAATTTGTCTATGGATAAAAGACATGTGTGTCTCATTATTAAGAAAAAACAATTGTTGCTGTGTTGTAATAAACATGGACTACACGTTCTTATTCTTTAGTTTTCCTTTACGTATTGATATAATGTTTCTGCTAGAGGTAGAACAGAACCTGAGATACTGAAGATAGCCGTGAATAAATATACCTCTGACAGAAGTATTTGGCGCCCGCAGTGGTAGGCCAAGGAAGACATGAAGACATGTTGTCTGCAAAACATGGATGAACCCATTTTGTGTTTCGGAGAGGACAAGGAAAGTAGTTTCAATTTATATAGAGGTGAGCTGAAGTAGAAGAAAGTGTGGTAACTGCTTTGCTTGTAGTGCATGTACAATATATAAAATGGCAGATCATAAACTACTATTGACGCACATTGATGAAGCCATTGACGCCGTCGTAGCTCGCAGTACAACAGACACTGGCTCTATACATTCAGACGAGCAGACCGAAGCCGGAACCGGTCACGCAAACGAACCGTTCGACATGCAAAACATGATGGGCATGTTTCAACAAATGAGGATCAACTTAAGAAATTAGCGAACAGATATACAAACGAGTAGGGATACTCTACAAGCTAGTTTAAGGACAGATCTACAAGAGACCCAGGCTCGTTTGCGAACAGAAATACAAACAAGTCAGGATACACTACAAGCTAGTTTAAGCACAGATTTACGAGAGACCTAGACTAGTTTGAGAATATAAATACAAACAAGACAGGCTACACTACAAGCTAGTTTTTAAGGACAGATCTACAAGAGACCCAGGCTAGTTTGAGAACTGAACTATTAAAATTACGAACAAGTCAGGACACATTGCGGTTAAATTTCGAAACAGGAATTAGAGCTGTTCAAGACGTTCTAAGGAAGGAACTAGCTAACAAATTTGACGCCCTAAGTTTAGATGTAAACGACAGGCTTGAAACAGTGGAGAATGAAACGCAGAATTGCATGTTTCTAGTTCAAAATGCCGTAAAGGAAACTGGCGAGCGTTTAGACGAAATGGGAGGTCGGTTAGCAAGCCAAGATCACATAATACGCGAAGTCCAAACACAAATAGACTCCGTGAGTGTAGCCATAACTGAGCTACAAATAAACCAGAATACACAGCAGGAATTTTCTCACCAAACTGTGACTGACATACGTGAAACATGCAAGACGAGTGTAGAGGAAATGTCGCGACAAGCAATAGCTGAATTTACGATACGCAGTGATGTTACACTGGGGGAAGAATTCAAAGAATTTGCTAGAGCTTATGTGGATAACATCCTAATCACATCTCGAACATTTGACTATGTGAACAACATCCTAATCACATCTCGAACATTTGAGGAACATCTACTACACCTAGATATCGTGATGTCAAAGCTATCAGATGCTGGAATGACCATAAAGCTTAATAAGCCAAATTTTTGTCGTAAAGAAGTACCATCTTTGAGGCACATTTTAACATTGGACGGTATAAAGTCTGCACCAGATAAGCTGCAAGCCATTAAAGAGTTCCCTAGACCTAGCAACGCCAAAGAATTGAGATCATTTTTGGGCGTGGTGAGATTCTACTGTAATTATTCAAACAGGTTGGCGGACTGTCGATTCCACTGCTTACATTGCTGAAGAAAGTGGCAATTTAGAAATAGGAACCTGAACAGGAAAAGGCTTTCCTGGATGTGAAAATGCTATTCCTTAGCGATTTAGTAATTTACCATCCTGTCATGGGGCGAGAGTACCAGCTATACAAAGATGCTTCTGCTTACGCGTTAGGAGCACAGTTGAGTCAGATCGACGACGACGGTGTGGAGAAAACTGTAGCCATGGCGAGTCGGACCATGAATAAAGCAGGAAGGAACTATACTGTTACAGAGAAGGAAGCCATGGCTAGTATGGTCCTTGAACAAATATCGACCTATTATTGGGAGAAATTATTAAATTATTAACGGATCATCAGGCATTGGCATGTTTGAAAATAGGAAAAATATTTGGTGGACGGTTGACTCTTTGGGTGCTCCTATTACAGGTCTATGACATAGAAATTCAGTATAATAGAGGAAAGGACAATATGGTCGCCGATTATCTTAGTAGAGTATCGGAGGAAGAGTTACGCCTAGTATATAACCAGAAATAACCCTTGAAATTTTCTGTAGCAAATCAGAAAATACGTTTGCATGAACATCCAGATATCAGATATCTAATGTGAAGTTTGAAAGGTTAACAATAATCAGATGGTAAATGTCAGAAAATTTGGAAAATGCTAAACAATGAAAGCACTGCACAGAAAATGAACCTCTTATATTGTACCGACGAGAAAGTTATCCTGTATCATCATTCTATGAAGGGTTCAATTTTCGAGGATCAGTGGAAACCAGTAATACCAGCTTGTCAAATTAAAGACTTAGTATAATGTACTCATGTTTTTCTTAGCCATGCTGGCGTGAGCAAAGTTTGCTGCACATTGAAACTGCAGTCTTATTGGCCGAGATTGCAAAAAACAGTTTCACGGTTATTGCCGCATGTGACTTGTGCCAGCAAGCCAAATATTTCAAAGATAATCTACAAGGCGAGTGACAACCCATTATTCCTGAAAATCCCTTGGATTTGGTATCCGTAGATCTGTTTGGGCCTTTACCACAGTCAAAGGCCGGAGTAAAATATGTGTTTGCCATGTTGGATGTATTCTGTAAATTTACAAAATTATACCCAATTGTACATGCGAAGGCACCGACGCTTGTAGCAAAAGTGGAGAATTTTGTCAAAGAAATCGGAAAACCTGTTTGCATCATATTGGACAAAGATACACAATTCTCAGGACAAGTTTGTCAGGAAGCAATGAAGACTATGGGTATAAAGCCGACAAGGATGTCAGTAAGACACCCTCAATATAATCTCGTAGAGAGGTGCATGAGATACCTTAGTACAATGCTGAGAATTCATTGGAACTGGAGAGAAAAATTACCTTTCGTGGAATTAGTAACGAACCACATCGTGCATACTTCCACCAATTTTACTCCTTATGAGGTGTTAGTTAACAAGCGCTCGGAAGTGTTTGACACGCTACTAATACCAAGGCTGGATGAAATCAAACCAAACCAAGACGCGAAGATCAAGGAATATATCATAAGATTAGTGAAGAATAGACATGTTACGACAGCTAAGAGGCGGGCCAAGTATATGAAGAAGTCCAAAATAGACAATTTCAACATTGGAGATTCAGTACTACTAAAGACGAATTTCATATCTCAATTTTGGGAGAATGTGACGAAAAAGTTATTTTTGATCTATTCGGGACCCTATAAGATTAGCAGAATTATTCGTAATAATTGTTACGAATTAAAGACTCTGGATACACAAAAAGTAAAAAGCAGGTTCAACTTGACTCAGTTACGTCGATATGTTTCAATTAGTGAGTAATCACTGTGAAGACTTGCTATACGCTAGGAATAATTTGCTGAGGACGATATTCTGTTAAAGGCGACGTCCGAATGACAGGGTCGGAGTTGGTCATATGTTGTGATGCGAGTTATTGTATTGTACTAAGGTGTATAGTTGATACTGTTTTCTTGGAGCCAGAATTGCCCGGAATTATTTCACCTCGAAGTACTTTCGAGATATTTGTCACGCCACTGTTGATTATCGCACATCACGAGTAGTATGTATTTGTGTACGTTTGTGTCACCATTCAATATTTGAATAAATATCTCAGCAGCATTTCTGGCGTAAATTTAAAAAAGGAGTACAGCCAACAAAGTAAACATATTTGAAACGAGGAAGATTGAACCTTACTGCTACTTGGAAAATGTGAACATCTATACGCAGGCCTACGGTGACATGTATTGGTCATAGAGCACAGAGAGTAGATCAAATAAAAAAAATTTAATATGATACTTACTCTACAGGTTTCGCTTTTCAGCGATTGAAGTAATAAACTATAAGTCTACTATCTCTTCATACCACACTATCGAAGTAACTAATATCTTGGTCGTCAATTGATAGATTTTGCTAGGAATAATATTATTAGGTTTCATTACAAGGAGGAACACAATATCTGCATCCTGCAGATTTTAGTTTCCCTTTAATATACACTAACTTATAATTTGTTGAGTCTACAAACCTACGACATAGTGAATGTGCAATGGGATGATAAGTAGCACCGCTTAAGCCAGTTTGGAATTGAGCGTATGTGTGTTACTCCCTACAAGGAAAAATAGGAGTGAAGCCATTACTGCAGAAAATGCTTGCAAAGAAGAAACGCCAGGCCGCGCTGTGAACTATTAATACAAACACAACAGAAATCAGAAAGTGTACTGTTTAGTGAGTGTGTCAGCAGTGTCTACCCCACATGTCAGGCTTCGTGTCTGAAGCCGGCGACTATCGCCGAGGGTGCAGTTTCCACCAGAAGTTGGGGTTGCATGTTCCAGAGAGTGAAGAGCAGCGGTGTGGTCAACGAATTGCCGGGGTGGATGGAGAAGAAGACTGTCGCTCCAGAGAGTGGCGTTTCAAGGCCTGTCTCACCAGTGAGAAAGATAAGTTCTCCAATCAATATTTAGAAAATAAGGACTCTAATTGAACTTTCAGGGGCAAGACTATTTATTAAGAGATATGTGTTTACTTATTTGTTTCTATATTTGATGTTCTTGTTGTTTGAAGTGTTCAAAGTATTTTATCTTATTATATGTTATAATAGCTAAAGCCAGGTATATAATTCGACTTTAAATCAGATTTCAGTGAAATGTGTTATGTTGGATAACATTTTAACTTCATCCGATTGCTGGGGTTTCTGTAATATATCGAAATATTTCGACATGTTATATGTGTAATTATACTGTTGCGTGTTGGCCGGGCAGCAGGCACATTACATCATGCTGAGTGGTCAGCCCTGTGAGTCAACCAGTGATGTCATGGATTTTCGCAGATATGTCTCTACTCCCGAGAGACGTCACTGGGATTCCCCGATGACGCCAGTGCGCATACGTGATTACCAACAGGTACGAGCGAGGTAATGTCTAGTTTTAGACTTCAGGTCACCATATTTCATTATACATTGACGTCATTGAAGGGGCCGTATAAAAGCATCGGTACTGCGCAACATGAAGAAGACAGTGAGAAGTGACAGTCGTGGAGAGTCAGTCTTGTGCGGAGTCGGGAGGTGAGAGTCTTGTGATAGTCTTGTGGAGTCTTAGTAGTGACTCGTGAAGATGATGTAACATCGGCGGAGCTGACGAGGTGTGGCGACTTGAGGATGGCAACACGGCGGTGGTAGTCGGTGTCGAGTCTGAGTAACATCAGCGCCCTGCAGAAGGGACAGACAACACTAAGGTGTTGTGTGTCGGCACGACTGAGCTGACGAGGTATACCATCTCGAGGATGACAGCACGACGGCAGTGGTCGGTGTCGAGGCTGTGTGACGCCAGCGAGCTGAAGGAAGGATGAACAACACTTGTGGTGTTGTGTTGGAGTGCTGCAGAGGTTGTGAGCTGTGGAGAACAACACTGACGGTGTTGTGTCGAGGAGGGCAGTAACTGGTGACTTGAGGAGACTGTCTACCTGGTGATTCAAGAGAAGAATTGCTTCGAGAGTTCGCTATTGGTCCTGCTCGGAGGAGGTGCTAAGCTTGTGCAGAGAGACTGGTGAGGGCATCTTGGTGATGTCAGGAAGACATCTTGGTGATGTCTGGAAGACGTCTTGGTGACGTCGGAGTCTACTGCGAGGCTACAGGCACATACCTTCGGAGCAGTACTGGGTGAGACAAGAGGGCTTCTGCTGCGGGACGACAGGTGAAGAAGAGGTGTGCGACGGGAGTAGAACCGAAGACTTCAAGAGTGAAGACAGTGGTGCACTCTGTGTACTGTACTGTACTTGGTGAGACATCCTTCTTTAGAACTGTTAAGATTGTACATTGTCATTATTTGAGAGACTGTTAATTGGATATATGACTGTACTTTTATTGTGATTTGTAGTCTTTAATTGATTAATGGTAAATATTATTGTGCTTTAATTGTCTAAGTTAATTATTGTTCTGTGCAACAGTACTAATTGTGTGCGTAATTAATTGTGTTTTGAGAGTTATAGTTAATTACTGTTTTGTGTATTTCATAGCTTTGTAAGTTATTAAATCCAGTACTTAATTTAACTATTTTATTTCTAATTATAAGACCTCTATCCCAAAAGAACTCATGGGAATTGCCCACATGTAAAGTTTGTGTCCTCAAACTTGTAACAATACTATGATACGATGTGAAGAATTTCAACATCTAAGGTTAATTTGTCAATGGATAAAAGAAATGCGTGTTTTATTATTAAGGAAAAAAACATTTGTTGCAGTGTTGTGGAAAACATGGGCTACGTGTTCTTATTCTTTAGTTTTCCTTTATGTTTTGATATAATGTTTCTTCTAAAAGTAGAACACAACTTGAGATACTAAAGCTAGCCGTGAATAAATATACCTCTGACAGAAGTTGATGATAATGTTTTTAATTAGCGGAAGCATGTTTAAAATCATAGGGACGCATTTTCGTACATAAACTCATTTGATACATTTTTAATAGTTACACAAGAAAAATTACTTTCCGTACCATATTACAGCACGTGACACCCGCCACGTCCACTAACTCTTAATACGTCATCATAAACACGGGTTTAAAGCAAAGTTGCAGCATACTGTCAAAAATACCACACATTATGCGCTCGTGTTCATTAAAAAAGTTACTCAAGTTACCGAGTAAGGTGATTTCTGTTTTCCACGGATTTTCGTAACCAATCCTGGCTTATGGTTCATTAATACTGGCCGTTGCTGACTCCACCACAGTTTCTCCACAGTCGATTATATTTATTCCCCTACCAAAGCCTAATGTTTTGGGGCACTTTAAATGGCAAATAAATAGACGGCACTATACCAGTACAGCGCTGCAGAAATGTATTGCAGATATCTTCAGAGATATTCACGAATTACAATAGTCGAAAATAAGTGCTTGGTGATTTTGTTCAAGAATATGTGTGCTCACGAAGAACTATTACTATATAATCAGTATGTGTCAATAAAGAAGCTATGTATTATAACACTTTATGTCAACAAAACATCTGTGTTTAGTTTTACAATGGAAAAAAATGCATTATCCATAAACAAAAATGTTATACAAAATGTATATTACTAAATATAAAAAAATAGTATTGTCGCTGATTGAAGAGGCCAATAGAACAAATTTCCGCCAAATGAATTTCCAACTAATTAAGGATATACATTTACCAGAGAGTGTACCAAATTAAAACGAACTGTTAATTTCTTAAAATTAAAATCAACTAGGGAATAGCAAGAAGACAATTTTCACAAAATAAATATCACTCTCTTCTTAACTAAACATTAATGATAACGTCGAAATCCTTTGTCGCAGTAAGCCTATATATTTCTAAGTGACACCTAAACCGGGCCATATTACGTTCCCAAAAAGTTATATCTAAGTCTCTGAGTCATTTTTATGTACGGCACAGTTTTTTCTCTCTTTATAGTTTGCAAAACCCCTGTCACACAGCCTCCTATAATTCAGTTTGAAACATTAATGGCATCGATTTGTATTTAAATAATTTAAACCTTTGTTTAAGTGTCAAACTGTAGTAGTTTATTAATTAGGTAACCAGCATAATTCATTTTAATCATTTACGTTTAATGTTTGTGAAGTTTGAAATTTTGAAAGGGAATTGTATTTGTGAACTTTGAACTTTAGTTGGTCAACAAAAACTCTGCTTCTACTCTGAGTAGTGTTAAAGTATTAATGTACTGATTTTACCTAATATTTCGAGTTGGCAAACTACATTTGGTTATAAATGTTTAGTTATTATTTGTGAATTTATAAACCTCTTTTGATACTTGTTAAATAAATAGTAAGTGCAAACAGATGCACAAACGAGTAAAATATTTCCGATCTATCGAGTTCACCGAGCAATACTCTAGGCGCGATGCTTTTATCTTATGTGAGTATTTCCGTACTCTTCTTTTATTCTACTTGCATAATGACGTGTGATAATTTCAGTTATTTATGCCGCGATCTTTATCCTCGTTATGAGGTGACGTAGTTTATTTCCTATCGCTTTGGGTGAGTCTTTTGCTCTTTACTATTTATGGAGCGTATGTGTGTAATTTTGGTTATTTTGGCTCACACTTTGTGGTTTTATGTGTTTAACTTCTGTAGCGGTTCCAGTGCGTAGGTGATCACGTTTTCATTCATGGCCGTTGAGAGGCCTGTGCGCATATAGCGCCGGCATGTGACACCCTACGCCTGCATATAACAAGTGGGATGCATGCTCAGTACCTATTCTAAATTTTTATTTAAGTGAGGAGCGACCTTCGGGTAGTGTTGGTGCATTGTGGAAACAAACTAGTCAACTTAATATCATCTTAAACAAAAAATTGGAAATAAATTTTGTCTTGGTGTTTTTAAAGGTATTTTTGAAGAAATAAGTTACTTAAAAAATGTATATTTATAATATGTAAAGTTTATAGTTTCACGATCCCAAGTTTTGTTCAACTTAAAGATTAACTTAGCAACGTATAGAGTACCGTAAGTTGGGGTTACTTTGCCATATTATGGGGTAACATAACACCACAATTTTTCGTTTAAAATAACTGTTAGCATCCTCTTAAATGGATTAAAATTTCACAGCACTCATCAGTCATAAAGGATATTATTTTACTGTAAATAGTGGTTTACAATTTGTATTTAAATAAAATTAATGGTTTTGTGCAAAGCAAACCAAGTGGGTGCAAAGTAACTTCACTTTACGGTAATTGTTTGATCAGAGTTACTGATCGGGTTATGATATTAAAACAGTAATAGATTTTAATATAATTTAATGTTTCAAGGTTAAAATACTTAAGTGGTTCATATAAATATTGTTTTTATAAAAGATAAAATATTTAATGAACTGCAAGTAAATTGTTGTCCCGACCTCTGTGTTTCATTTAAGACTATTCCCTTGTCAATAAGATTATCATTAGTTGTATTTGTATTTTATAGGAGACTGTACTGACTTCTATTGGTTCGGCTCTGTTTTATTAAACTTTGTTGTGATAGTGTGCATGTGGGAAACCCAACGGTTCACGTCTGGGCTTGGCCTGCACCCATTTCTAGGAGGCGTTAGTCATTTTGCGCGTCTGCCTTTGAGACGACAGTGAAGTCCTGGGGGTGTGGGTGGTAAAATATGACTCATTAGCATAATATATAGATGTGAACACGATCAAAGTCAGGTAATAGCGTTGTGATATACGATAGTGATGGAAGTGTGAAGTGACTGTGATGGATACGAGATATTGTTATGTATTCAACCACAATCGCTCACAAAATACATATCAACGCAATGTCGCGAGAAATAATCTTTGGACAAAGATATATACACCGAGATTAACTGTGTCCCTAGCCTTGCACATCGCATTGAGTCAATTCCAGTGTCTGGTAAAAATCCGATTGTCACTTGAACATCCAGGTACTAATGTCCAAGGAATAGAGTGCTGAGAGTATATACTTATTTGGTCCTGTCAGGCGACTTAGTCCAATTATGGTAGGCGAATCCACTAGTACCTGTAGAGAATAGGTGTAGAAGGGACCATTAAAATACAGGTTGACGTAGAACAAGTGAAGTCTATGAGGGTGGTAGGTGAGAATAAGTAAGACGTATTGTATTAGATACGGTATTCGCATATTTCATAAAGGTAATCACAACTAGAAACATCGCCTTATACCCGAAAATGGAAATATCAGTGACATTGAGTAGTAGGCTACTTGGTGGGAAAAGTGAATTCATGTTTAAAAGAGAAACATGTGTATCCATGTTTGCAATCAGGTTTATTGTGTCTGTGAGCTCTAACATATAGACCTCCATGGTGTCTGTGCTACTGTGACTGACAACGTCGCAAGTCTAATACGTGCAGAGGATACCTGCAGCAACAGAACATCAAACATGTTGTCTTAAATGGTACCTGTGCAACTACAATTGTCAACATCGTAAGTCTAACAAATGCAGAGAACACCTGCAGAAACAGAAAATCGAACGTGTGGTTTTCAATCGTGCCTGTGCTACTGCGACTGTCAACATCGCAAGTCAACAAGTGCAGAGGACACCTGCAGCAACAGAACATCGAACGTGTGGTCTTCAATCGGGCCTGTGCTACTGCGACTGTCAACATCACAAGTTAAAAAGTGCAGAAGACACCTGCAGCAACAGAACATCAAACGTGTGGTCTTCCATGGAGCCTGTGCTACTGCGACTGCCAACGTCGCAAGTCTAACAAGTGCAACTGTATACGTCGCAAATCTAACAAGTGCGACTGTCAACATCGCAAGTCTAACAAGTGCAGAGAAAATGTGCAGTAACAGAGTGTCAAATAATGCAGTGAAGACGTTACCTAGGCCGACATGGGTTGTTTACCCTACACTATCGTGTTGTCACCTTGGTGGGAGCCGTACAATCTAGCTCCTGCGCTCCTTCAAACAATAAGTTTTCTATGTAGAATGTTGGAAAAATACCGGCCAGATCGAGCAACTTTACCAATTATTTGGTAATAATCCTTTAATAAACATTTTAATTTGAATATTGTTATTTAGCAATACAATATTTGAAGTAAGCTACATTATTTCGGAAATCCTTTCCTATCGCAGTATTCCTTAAGAAATTTTGTGAACATAACTTTCTTGTATGAAAGAGATATGTTTCAAAGTTTATACACTGAGAAGTACCTTCAACGGGGTTACTGTCTGCAAGCTGGTGTTTCTTTTTGACACTCAAAATGTTTAATTTTACATTCGTTTAGAAAATAAATCACGAAACTGGCATTGATGGATTAACTGTAGGATTTTATGTACACAAATCAAATTTAATACTTCGTTCTTAAAAAAAGCCTATAAAATCAACATTTTGAATTTTACTAACTTACCCCTACTCCCCCTTACCATACGGAAACGGCTTAAATAGCACCATTTTGCACTTTTAAAATCTAAATTTTCCCGGAGGATGACTCGCAGACAAATTTTTTTGTTATTGTGGAGGGAAGATCGGTTACGAACATGATGCCCAGAAACAATCGCATAACAAGCACATCACGCGAACATCACGCGAACATCACGCAAATCCTGGGCTAAGTTGGAGGCGAAAATGTTAGTGGCAAGATGTTCTACGATGACACTTTATTTGCAAAATGTGGCAACTTGCACTGCAGTTAGTCCCCTCTTGCGCTCCACAGAACATATATATTACTTATCTTACTACTACTGTTCATACCTGCATATTGTGAACGCAGTTTAAAATATCGAGCAGTCCAAACATGATTCTACATTTGCCCTACGTAGCACACATAAAATAATACCTGGACTTGGAGGCACAAGAGGGGATTTTCTCCGTGCAGCGTTGCCACATTGTGCAAGTAAAATGTCGTCGTACAACATTTTGCCACTAACATTTTCGTCTCCAATTTAGCCCAGGATTCGCTCAGTGTGCATATAATGCGTTTGTTTCTGTACATCCTATATAACATTCCCAGGTTCGAGACCCCATAAACGTACATCTTGTCTACGGCTCTGCCTGCTGTCACAAAGTAACACCATTCATGGTAATTATTTTATGTAATTTTGAAACCCCGCTTTAACTCCGTGGTTACAAGTTTGGTAGGAAAAGCTTCTAAGTGGGAGACAGGTAGAAAGTGAGAATATTTTCTTCTTGCTTCGGTTTTCGCCTAACCTCTCCCAGCTGTGACAGTCATTATCTGACGATCGAGAAGTTGCTGCGTTATCAGTGCGACGCGGAAGAGTCAATGCGAGAAGTGGACCTTGTCGTTTTACCTGGCAGAATGTGCCGCTGTAGACGGCAACTGTTACTCGTCCGCTTTCAATGAAAACCCGTTCCTAAAAAAAAACTTTGAACCCTGCGCCGGTCATGCCCTCTTCACGAACCCAGTTTTTTTTTACTGCGGCCAGTGAATTTAAATGACTTGCAGTTGTTCACCGATTCGAATTCACGGGATGTTACATAACGGCTTTACTCGCTTTTATTAAGGTGCATTCAGGTTTAGAAATGTAAAGGGGAAAATGTTTGAAATATGCGTACGTTCACACCGAAGCAATAAAATTTGCAATATGCAAATTAAAAAAAAACATACATATGTTTCTGGCAATCGTTTGACCACAAGCCTTGCAGTGATGCTGTAAACAGTCTCAGATCAACATTCCTGAACATAAGGTAAGCAGATTTTACTTGACGCAAGATACATTAAAAAGTCATGAAAAATGTTCACCTTTAACTAAATCTCATGCGAGAATTTCTTATGCATGGTGGATTTCGAAAGAATTCAGGAAAAAATAACACGTTATACTATTCGGTGCGAGGTCCCACAACTCGCACGATAGGTAAGATTCTATTGGTCGCTCTACGTTGATCATGTAACCAAATGTATACTGTTCATGGAGATATAATTCACAGTTTCGCTCTGTCAAGTTTACACTGTCATCACCCTTTTTGAAAATGAGTTACGGCCATTACTGAGAAAATAATGTTTCACTCCTTTAAATGTAATTGTACAATAACTTCATCGAATATTTATAGGTTAATAATAATTAACTTTCCCTTGTTGTGAAAAAGTAAGACAACTTGTTCAAATGTGCCCTGTTAATGTTGAAGCTTATTCTTTGGAAATGCATTATTTGATAACATATGCCATCAACGATTTAAATAAAAATCATCTAGGCTAAATCGTATGTGTGTACAAACTACAATATTGTTCTCTTTACGTATAACTACACATGACTTGTGACTTTATTATGTTGACAGTGCGATTTAACTGCACGAGAAGAAAATAGGCAAGACTTATGAGTAGGGGCCGGAAGATTTCGCGTATTCAGTGCCCTTCGTGTTAGAATGCCCCAACCATAAGTGCATTAGCTGCTACTCACTGGAACAACAGACAGTGAACTAATAGTCGGGGCTTGAATATTCATAGTACAATGAATTCTTACGTGCAGGTAATTGAATCCACGAATTTTTCCGGCCTCTACTTATGAGCCGTCCAGTTTTAAAACACATCATGCTCACAAAATTTCAGATACGAGATGTGGCCACCATCATGTCACATACATCGTAATTACACACCAAGCATCTAATACAGTTCCAAAATCTATTATCTGCGCGTGAAAAAAATTGTTAGACATTTTGGTACTTTTACATAAGCCACTAAGTTCATTGGACATAATGAAACAAGACTAGTTTTGTCCGTATTGTAACAAAACGCGTTATATTCAATGCATATTATATACCATCAAACTGGTGCTGTTACAAACTCCGTAAGTCAACCTCAGAAAACTATTCTCGTTTGAGAGTAATGTTTGCGTTATTGCCTTTGCACTTGCGATAATCGAACGTAAGTTTGTTTTAACTGTTGACAGAAGTGGTTTATTTGAGTTTTGCTGTTGGTAAACCATAATATATTATAATAGCTGTATACGTTTAGTGTGTCTGTGTATGTGTGTGTGTGTGCGTGTGGTTCTATTGCTAAGGTTACACCGTGCTGCTGCAATTAATATTATTAAAGTTATATTGATTATTATGAATGTTTAATTCTGAGAAGTATAACAAGAAGATTCAGTGAGTGGAAAGAAGAATCCTCGGAGAGGAGCGCCAGTCTCTCCATCAAAGTTACATTGTATGTTTTGTTAAGTATTTCTAAGTACATTATGTTTAAACTAAAATCAACCTAAAACGTAGTTTATAATTTATTTCATATACTAAAACTATCATTCTTAATCTGGCTGCTTTCCAGAAATTATTGGCTATACCAAAACTACTGTTCCAAAACATTTTATGCCCATGTTCATGAAACAAACCCAATCATGTCTAATGTATTTTAATTTATTTAAGAGTCGTATTGCCGCCAAGAAATTTGCATAGCTATTTCAAAATATGCCGTTTTACTAGCAACATTTCATTTTTGAAATAATATAACTTATTTTCCCTTACACTGTAAATGAGTGATAGTTTTTCTTCATTTCTGAAAAAAAAAAATTGTTGAACTTAATGTGTTTTGCAACTTGACTACTCATATGGTTGTCGGTTACACTTTTTTTTAAAATTTACATAAGCTATCGGGAAGAAGAAACAACTTAGGTAAATATGGGCTGCGGTCGGCTAGAACATTCGCCTCCCACCGAGGAAATCCGCGTTCGCTTCCTGGAAGGGTCGGTTCCTGAATTTTCGCATGTGGGAATCGTTTTGGACGATGCCGCTGGTCGACGGGATTTCTCGGGATCTCTTGTTTCCCCCGCCCTTTCATTCCAGCGCTGCTCTGTACCATTGTCCATACTCACATCTTGTCGCACCTCACTAAGCGTTAAAGTCTTAGATGTTTAGTGCTGGCCAAAATCACGTCAATCAATCAGGATAGTTATCAGAAAATACTGTAAGAACCTTTTACTGTTATCGTGTTAGTGTGTGATCATTAATATTTTTTTTATTAATGTGATAGCTTTTTAGTACAAGCAGAGGCAAACTTCATGTTCTTGCAAGTTCAAAATTTGTTGTGAGATATTCGCTTAAAATGCTGTCTTGTTTTGATATTTCAGCAAAAGATTTTGCACGAGAAATCTCATGCAATGAAAAAGCTATTTATTAAATAATTTTTCATGACAACGCTCTATTCAAAAGTACTTACATTAACATTATCGTGAACGATCTATAGACATATTTGAACAAAGTCGGTAAAACGCAAGTTTACAATTATGTTATACAGCCAACTTTGGGGAAACGCCTTTCTTTATTTCGGGGGAAAGGCCTATAACGTAACCTCAAAACGTACCGACTTGTAGTGTATTCACGAACTATTCAAGAAATTTTAATTTCAATTTTATTCGTGAAGTGACTTGAAAGAACACATGAAACCCCTTAATACGTTGAATTTACAAACGTATGTATATAGTTCAGTTGAAATGGTGGCCCTGGTAGAATTTAAGTGTTAATTGAAGTGCCACGCCATACTTTATGATTGTGAAATACACTGAAAAACAATGATGTAAAATTCCCTTACATGAACGGGAGGGGAATTATACCTACGTGTAAGGAAAATTTCATGAATAATGAATGGAAAATTGCCCTTACAAATAAAATACTTTCCGTCCGTTTTTTACGCATTTGTACTAATGTTTCTTTTTACAATATATCTGATTCCTGAACCTAATTAATTCTTATGCTATGCACTACACCATCAGTAGTGATTTTAGAAGACTGTTACTACTTCTGGAACGTATACATTCTATCATATCGTCTCGTTTAATAGTGTCTTGTTTAGTTTCAATATTTTGAACGAACTTTTCTTTACACGGCATATGAAAAATTTTGTGCTCATCGTGTTAATTTTGGGGCCGTGGGTGACAACTGGTCAGACCATTCGCCAAAGTGATCCGGGGTCGATTCCCGAAGGGATCGGTCCCCGGACTTTCGCACGTGGGAATCGTGCCGGAGTATGCTGTTGATCGGCGGGTTTTCTCGGGGATCTCCCGTTTCTCCCTTCCCATTACAGCACCGCTCCATACTCACCTCATGTCACCCCTCACCAGCGCTGAAGACCTCGATGTTAAGCGCTGACCAAAATCTCTTACTCACTCACTCGTATTAATTTCCCTTACATGTTCATGAAATTTCACTGTCTTTTGTGCGAATTTTACTGTAGAATGTGGCGATTTGACACTTTTCATAAAGGAATAGAAAACACATTCCCCACACAAGTTGGAGAAAATTACGTAACATTTGTATGGTAAATTTTTCATTAATTATTTAATTTTATACGGTGTAATTAAACCACATTGACTGGACTGTAACAAACATTGGCTTCATGTACTCTAGGCTATCACCTTGAAAGTTCGTTGCTTGTGAAGCGACGCACTTTGTCAGACCTCTTTTCTACTGTCGAAAACATTCCCAGAACTCGTTTCCTGGAATGCTGCGTAATAGTCTGTGCGTGTCGTGGCACACTGGATATTCGGAATGGCGTAAACTCTGCGATGTTCGAAACAATTTGTGACACGCAGGTGGTTAAATCTTAGGAGCAAATTGGTTACAGAACGGCATTCTTTACAAGGAACTTGCGAAACCCTAAAGCATCTTGTGCGAGAATTTACTTGCAAGTTCAGGCGATCTTTTTCTCCGAACAGACTTCTGTAATATTTTCCTATTAACAATCATAGTTGACCGCTGAAGCTGAACTCGTAGAGAACTAATACAACGTGATGAAAAACATACTAGCGTGATTTGGAACATACATATATAAACCGACTATCCTCGGAAGAGGTAAATTTTATTAGTATAGTCTGTGTCATGTAAGTGTTCCGTATTTTGACAGTTTACTTCTGAGAAACTTGATTGTACACAGGTTTGCGGAGACCGTGCTTTTCCAGGAAGCCAGGTAGGATTAAAGCTCCAAACAATGGAACTGTCGGACACGACTGGATTCAGTTTCTTGGACGTACTCCATTGCAAATTGAATGACTGTCAAAGAAAACTAAACAAATAAAAGAAAACCATAAAATAAGCAGAGTATGCTTTAGTCAGCAAGATACGTACACAACAAGAAATTCCAAAATGGAATCGAGTCAAATAGAAACAAGGAACAAGCAGATAACAAATGAAAATAATAACAAATAAAATAAAAAACCAAGTAACATGCGACACAACGATGAGACGAAACAAAAAACACAGAAAATATCAGACACGAAAAGAAAAATAACAAAAAGACACAACAAATAGACGAGACAAAACGCAACAGATAACAGACATATACAGAAAAGACAAACTACTCCTCATCAGTCGCACTCGTGTTCCTGAACCCTGTGATTCCAGTTCCCGAAACGTCGTAACACTGTCTGTCTGGAAAACTACTGTGTCTTGTTTAGTCTCTTCGTTGTGTCGTTTGTCTTTTCTGTATGTCTGTTATCTGTTGCGTTTTGTCTCGTCTATTTGTTGTGTCTTTTTGTTATTTTTCTGTTCGTGTCTGATATTTGCTGTGTTTTTTGTTTCATCTTATCGTCGTGTCGCATGTTACTTAGTATTTTATTTTATTTGTTATTATTTTCATTTATTATCTGTTTGTTCCTTGTTTCTATTTGACCCGATTCCATTTTGGAATTTCTGTTGTGTATGTATCTTGCTGACTAAGCATACTCTGCTTATTTTATGGATTTCTTTTATTTGTTTAGTTTTCTTTGACAGTCATTCAATTTGCAATCGAGTACGTCCAAGAAACTGAATCCAGTCATGCACTCCCGTTGCACAGTTCTTTCAAAGACTGTCGGACACATTTCTCAGAAGAGAAATGTCAAAATACGGACAAGTTACATGAAACAGACTATACTTGCTCTCGCGTGTTGTTTTTTTTTTATTTTGTACCCCAAAATTTTTTTTGCACTTTGTTCTGATATCGAAATTTGTAATTGTAGCTGTTATAATCTGTAAAGTTTTGAACTAGAACACTACGACGCGACGTTCAACTGTTCAGTGCGGTACGCAGCGTTGCTGTATACGATACCACTTCGCAGATTATGGACAAATTGAAATCATAACTATTGAATTAAAAGCTCTTGAAATATTTAAAAATCTAAAATCTACTTGAAAACTGTAATATTACTTAGCTTATCAAAGCATAATATAACTGCTAAGACGTGAAGTTTTTGCCAATAATAATGAAATAAATAAACTGGGTGGAAAAATGGATTTTGCGATGCTTTAGTACTCTAGACTAGAGACCTTGAAATTTCGTAAATTCGTTTCATATTAAGTTTTGTTTAGTGCCCGGTAGTTTTCGCGAAAAGATTTTTGCACCACTTTGTTTCAGTGCCTTACGTGCGCATCTACATCTCTGCTTTGTGGTCAGTAATTGGATGCCGTAACACCCAGCGTGTGGAGGTTAAACCCGCAAATCACAGACGTGATGTGTGGAAGTAATCAGTGTAATGATTGGCACAGTCAAATGAGTAATAACTATGCACAAAAACACTCTGTCAATAGCCATGAAGCTGCAGGTGTGCACGTAAGACACTGACACAACGTGGGGCAAAAAAATTATCGCGAAAACTACCGGGCCCTAGTTACATTTCAAACTTCTGTTCATGTAATTTACTCCCGTGATTGGACCATCATTTATATGATTATACTCGAATATGGTGGACCAATAGCAAGCCAACATAACACCACCTCACTGACTCTCACTTTGCCTCGCTATACGTTAAAATGACAACTCACTGCTGCAGCAGACAATGTACAAGTAGCTGAGGACAGAGTGTACACAGGCTGGTCGTTGAACCCGCTACATTTCCGGATCTGTACTCAATACTAAAAGCTACACGTTTCTGGTTCTAATCCTAGGCTTTACTTGTGTATGGATATTTGCGTGATTGAGTTTCTGTCTGTATGTTAATACTATTGCAGATACGTTACTAATGCCTAGAGATGGTGAAATTTCGCGAATTCAATGACCTGCACGTTAGAATCAAATATCGTATGCTTACTCAAGTCCCGTTCATTTGTCCATTAGCTGTTACTCAGTGGAACAACAGATAATGAACGAATAGACAGGGCTTGAGTGTGCAGAGGATATTTGATGCTAACATGCAGGTCCTTGAATTCGCGAAATTTCACAATCTCTACAATGCAGTTAAGTACAGTTTTCTTATCTGTTCGTAAAATCCTTATGCCAATGTAAATATTGAATGCTCATACTTCTACATGTTTTAAATAATTCTGTTAAGATCATGAATGACTGTTGGTTTGCAGATACGTAACACTAGCATTCTAGCTCATATTATTTTTGAATAGACTGCATATCAGACAGATTAAAATAACAAAAATACTTGCTCCTCACAAGGCAGACTCAGGCAGAAGTTTAAGCTAAATGTGTTTAACTATTAAAAGAACAATAGAAATAAGTCGACAAAATGGCGAAAATCTGAGTAGAGCAAGAACAGAGTTTAAAAATATGTTAGAAGTGATATAATTCAGAAGTTTATGATTCATATCGGTTAATATTGTGTAAAATAATTCTGGCGACGTAGTAATCGAGAGCTCGTACTAACGTGAAAGCAAAACGAGTGCATGACAAATTTATAGAAACTCATTTAACACTGCGCTATTAATTTGCTGAAAATTGTTTGCAGTTAGCTCAACATATTTTCAAGCTCGTGTAAATATATAATATAAAAAAATAATCAGAGTTTAAAAGTATAGTAAACGCTTAAAGTAAATAATTAGTTTCTTTGGAAAACTGAAGAGTAGTTACGTGTGTTGCGAGCGTATTTTGCGAGTAAGTGTTAGCAACATTATGTTAGACCAGTACACAGAACTAAAAATGTTAATAAGTTCCAGTTGCATTCTCAACGTGAAAATTTTCTCTTGTTTCATTCAAATAAATTATCACAGAATGAATATCTTATTAAGTCTGCTGTGAGAGTGAATATCTTGTTTCCTTTTACGGTAGCTTGCACGTACTGGTTATCAAACCAAAGTAGATGTACTTCATTGTATGAAATAGTTTATTATATACAGATATACGACTTTTTGATCCACTTTCAAACCTGTTTGTTTGAAAAGAAATATTTTATTGGGCTGAATTCTTGGGTGGCATTCAGCCAGAATAAATCCTGGTGACAGTATCTGGCTGCCAATGCTTATAACTTTTCTAAACTTTTGCTGTATAGGTAAATTAATAACGTGTAACTTTTTTGACATGAATACGGAACGGATTTTTTTTTCAACAACGAACTTTTATTTGTTTTAAAAATTACTATGTATGATCTAAGAGAACTGCTTTCACGCCAACAAATCGCTGTTTTTTTATTCTGTTGATAAAACGTGGGGCCTACAGTCTCACTTCAAAAATGTTACAACAGTACACACTCCGTCAAAAATATCTTTTGTTGATAAAATATACATGCAAATACGCGCGCACTGCACACAGACGCACATATACACACGCATTTAAACAAGCTATATTTATACCTACATATTCCTAGATATACACATAGGCTATTACACCTACCAGTAGTTAAGTCCCTTAGCAGAACTTTTAGTAAATAGAAAAAATGTACTGATTCATGGAAAACTATTTCTCTGCACAGGAATTTCATAAGCCAACAGTGTTCTGCAGCTAATTATGCTTAACTCCTGGAATTTAGACATGTGCGTCATAAGCATTATAAATGAGAGGCTAATAATATCGTTAAAAAAGTAATAATCAATTGTAGACAGTGACGTAACTTCATGAATGATGAATGAAACAATAGATTTTGCTGTTTTACTGTAATGCGTGAATGAACACTTAATTGATGGCGAACAGATTTTCGAAGTTATCTTGATCACAGTCTTTCAACATGTATACAAATATTTAGAATAAATATTATCAGCGTTGTGCCTACTCCGATTACCAAAAGCAGTGGCATCAACGAAAGTCGATAAGAAAATCATTTTTATAGGAAAATTAGCAATTTTAATATACTTGTTGAGAACAGAATTTTCTGCCAATAAGTGTTATTCACTAAAGTTAACATTGCCGTGGATTCGATGTCTCAGTGAGGCTATGAAATTACTAAGTCGTAAATACGTTCGAATGCTAATTTTTGTTACACGAGTATTAAACTTAAACACTAAATGAGGTCATTTAAAAACCTACAAAGTCGTGTATCATACATTCCAAACAATGTGACGTTAAGGCAAAAATTTGCTTTTACTGCAAACTTTTGAGGAAATGTAAGGCCTGTCGGTAAAGCACACGCAGTTAAATGAAAATATTGTCTTTTAGATTCCAAAACTGCCTAGAACACAACAAAACAGCTCAAGAACCAAATGAAACTGAACAACTTGAGCAAAGAGGTTAATTTCCTGCAATCAGTCTCAAGACCTGTGGGCTGAAATCGGTCTCTGCTCGGACCTGAATTTATCTCTATTTCAAAGACCGGTTTCTAAGATACATGTACTCCAGGGGACCGGTTTCTTTAGCTAGCCAAAAGTGTCTTGCAAACTTTTCTTTCGTTTTTCGCCAATGGTTACAAGAACTGGTTTCCTCCAAGACTCATGAACACGAACTTCAAGGTCAAAATCCACGCTCAGCACTTCAGTAATTTTTACGATGTTGATCTGTGGAAAAGTTATTACTGCTCATTGATGACGATCTGTGCTTTTTTGTCTTCATATAACATTGGTTATTGATTTTTTCCACTTAGACAAAAAAGGAATGAAACAACTTAGAGATAAAGTCCATATACTTGATAATTATAATAAAACCTTCCTTTCACAGAAATCTGAAATGGGACACAATGGAAGTAATGGTATGATAATATTGCTGAATCTTACCCTGCATTGTCGATGATAAAATGCCGTATTTACACACGCCGTTTTATCGGCGGTTAAACGACAAGAAGTGATTGCAATTGGCATTACGATTAATCGACTGACAGCTACTGCTGAGAAAATGGCGAGTTGCCAACCATAGAACAAGTGCGAACATAAACACTAGCTTAAAAGTTATTGTGAAACAGTTTTAGACTTTTAAAATTGCTCATGTGTGGTTTCACATTTACTTACAGTTCACATTCTTCGCACATACACGTAACACGTAATGATTGTTGCATATTAGAAGCATAATTATTGGGCTCGCAGGAATACATAAGTATAAATATATTAAAACGCAAACATTTAAGAAAATATATTTTTTTTAAACTTTGTTTATACAAAACAGAAAACGTTTTTTATACACTACTCGGTTGTATACGTTTTACATCAGTAACTAGCTTGTCTATTCAACTATTGAGTTTAACCTCAATACTTATATATATATATATATATATATATATATATATATATATATATATATATATATATATATATATACACACACATACGAAAGTAAAATAATCACCAGAACATCACATGCATGCCAAAAGTCTTGAGTCTTACACCAGTTCATTAAGGCCGTAGGGAAATCCGTAGACCGTGCGTTGGTATTTCTTCGTTTTCGAATCACTTGTCATTACCTCTTCACTGAAGCAGAGATTTGTGAGTTTGTCGGCATAATCTTCAAGGAAATGTTCTGTCTGAACTGTCTTCTCCACATTCTCGTCTAGCAAGTACGCCAATCTTTCTATACTTTCATCGACACAGTATTTACTTTTTCAGAATAAACATGATAACATTTCTTTTTCTAAGCCGCATCATTTTTTTCCCACCAGTTATCGAAACCACATTATTATTACCGGGATTTTGATGTTCGTCATTTTCGCGTGGAAGTTTAGCAACCATATACTTTGCACAAACCAACTCTATTACACGCCGTATAAGACCAGTACCTTCGTCTTCTGTGAACAGTGGAGGGGTAGATGAAATCACAAGTTATTGTTCCAGCTCCTGTGAATATTGCGGAAGTATATGGGATGTATAGGTATGCTGTGGTAATCATGGCAACAGAAGACTGGTTTCTGCAGACCAAAGTGTGCTGCCGTTACATCTCTTACTACAGTATTTGGAGCTTGGCTTGGTGTGTATGGCCGGCGAGAGGGTGGTGAGATGAGAGGGTTTAAAGGCTGGAGGTGGTGGTTATGGCAGGTGGGTGACGTTAGTGAGTTTGACGTCTCGTCGACAACCAGGAACGGTAATTAGAGACGGTGACACACTACTTGGTACCATCCCAGCATTCACCTGGAGCGATTTCGGGAATCCTTGGAAAACCGAAATCAGGATGGCAGGAGCCAGGAATTTAACTCGGGTCCTCCCGAATGCTAGTCCAACGTGTTGATGGGAGGGCAGGGGAGGGGGTGCTTAGGCATGCATGTCAGGCTAGGAAAAAAAAGGGTTACAGTATCTGATAAGCGATGTTTCATTTGTGGTCGGGGTAGTCATCTGGCGAATAAATGTTGGTATATAAACCATTCTTAACATTCAGTAGATCGAAAGTCACGTAATGAAAACACAAGCGCCTATAAGCGTTGTTTTATTTGTAGTAGAAGTAATCACTTAGCAGCTCAATGCTATTATATGCCACGGAGTTCACAAGGTTCGCTTAAACCAAATTCACGAGGTGGTAAGGGTACAATAGATAATGAACAAATGACAACGCAGTGTAGTACACAAGGCAAGTGCTCACGAACTGATAGTAAAGAGTCGTTATCGTGTTTCTTTTGTTGTCTCAAAGGACACGTTGGGGTCGCGGTGGCCGAGAGGTGAGACCTCTCGTCTCCCACCAAGGCGATCCGGGTTCGATTCCTGGCGGGGTCGATCTCCGGACGATGCCGCTGGTCGGCGGGTTTTCTCGGGGATCTTCCGTTTCCGCCGCCCATTCATATCTTCGCTGCCCTATAATCACATCATGTCACCCTTCACCAGCGCTAAAGACCTCGATGTTACGCGCTGACCAAAATCTCTCACTCACTCACTCAAAGGACACGTTCGGTTAATCGCCGTAAACGGCTACAACAAAATAAGGCAATATGCACTTCAACTAATAGAACTAAAGAATTACTGGCAGTTGAATTAAGTTTCTGAGGTAATATTGTTACCGCTCTTGTTGATATGTACGCGACTGCTAAGTTTATTGTCCAGAAAACATGTAATTAATTATTATGTAAATGCGCTGTACGAACTTTACAATTACAAACCATTAGAACGTCTCATTTTAGTGTGGAAAATATGAAATTTAAAGCTCAATTTAAAATATGTAATTTTTTAAAAAAAATTTTTTTGAATTTTTTTTTTTCATATAGTACCGGATCTAATATTACCTGTGATCCTAGATATTGATTATTCGCGTTTTACTGGGGCTTCAATTAATATGCGTGATAGTTGCGTGACGTTTCCATTTACCGACGTAGTAGTTCCCGTGTGCAAGGCAGGAGCTATGGCTCGCATTAATAGTTCGGCCGCCGATCAAGTTAATCAGTTACGTACGGAGTTTGAAGAATCACGCATCGTACAGGGATGTGTAATACAGAGCCGTACGAAATAATATTAGACCAACAAAATCCTTTTCGATGTAAATGTTACAGCGTAGCTCCTCCTAAGATGCAGGTTTTTAAAAGAATACTGCAAAAATTATGTGAGGATGGTATAGTTAGACCTTCAAACCGTAAGTACGCCAGTCCTGCGTTCTTAAGGAAAAAGAAAAATGGTGATTGGCGTCTGGTTTGTGATTTTAGAATCCCGAACAAGTTATTGGCATTAGACTGCTTTGTCTATATAATTTATTTTTCAGCAACTGGGAAGAGCGAAAATATTTACGGTTTTTTTTTTTTTAACCAAGCTTTCCTTGACATACATTTGCACGATAATAGAAAACATATACTTGCTTTTGTAACACCCTGGGGTCTGTTCGAATTAAATAAGATTCCGTTTGGAGTTTCCTTTGGCGCACAGGCGCTTTCGCGTGTAGGCTACTTCAGTCTATACGGCCTATTCATGGCGAGTTCGCCGAGAATTATCTAGACGTTATAAGTTATAACGAAACCACTGAGGAATACATAGAGAATATCCGGCAGGTCTTACTAGCGTTTAGAAAAGTTGGGTTTACAGTAAGCCCAGACTAAATAACATGGGCCACAGATCACGCTAAATAATTAGGTTTTGTAACGGGAAAATGCTGTTAGATCCTGACGGCTTCAGCCACTTCTGTCTTTCCAGCGTCCCCGTAATATTGTAGGCATACGTAGATCTGACAGTATGGTGGGCTATTACACCTGTTTTGTTCCTCACCTAGCAGAAATTATGTCACCGATAAACCATCTTAAAAAGAAAGATGTACCTTACCATTTAAATGGAGCGCTATAGAAGATGACGCTTTTAATGAAGTTGAAAGGCGTTGAACGTCACCGCCGATCTTACATTTGCCGCAATTTTACATTCCGTTTGTTCTTAATGTTGACGCGAGCGCCCGTGCTTTAGGAGCGCATTTGTCACAGAGTATTGACGGCAAAATACAGGTACGGATTTAGGCGTTCCTTCGCCCGGGGCGAGAATAGTGATTTTCTCCCCCCACCACACCCATCTTTTCCTTCCGCTGCTCTCATTTACATTTCATTCCCAAGTAAAAATGTTCTGCGCCCGGAGCAGCCTGCCCCACTGCACCCCCCCCCCCCCGAACAACCACTTGTAAATATTGCGAGTGGCTAATGATGACGGTTTGTTGACAAGTTCTGAGCGAAGGTATTCGGCACATGAACGAGAAGCCTTCGCATGCGTTTGGGCTTGTGAAAAATTCACAGACTATCGGAAACTGAATGAATTTACTTTATGTACGGATAATCAGGCTTTGACATGGCTTGGAAGTCCAAGATGGACTTAGAGTAACTAGAACGATGAGTAGAAAGATTGAGTCGTTTTCGATTCACTGCTCAGCGTATTTCGTGTAAACAGAATTCAGTGGCCGACACCCTTTCACGAATGTATGATCCTAATGAATTGGTTTTAGAACCTAATGCGACGAAGGGTGGTGAGGAAATCGTTAGTAATGACAAGATTAGTAGATAGGTTTGGTTCCTACTGGGGCAGAGGCTGGAGGCTGTGTTGCTGTGGTGCCACGTACGCCATATTGGATGACGTCACTGCCGCCATCTTGTTTCCAGCCGCCATCTTGGATTACATCAGTTTCAAAATTTCCCAAAATTAAAAAATTTCCAAAAATTAAAAAAAATTCTAAAATTAAATTTTTGTTTCCGGTCACCATCTTGGAATGATTTTCCTCCCGCCAATTTTCAACAGTCATTTATTTACGCGGGCTGGAGGCCGCCATATTTAAAGTTCCTGCCAAAATAATATATTATTTTATTTAATTCTAGGAATGACCACCAGGGGGTTTGATCCACCATCTTTGTTTTTCATTTTCTCCTGCTCTCTATTTCCACTCATACATTTCTCCTGCTCTCTGATTCATCAGCTCCCCAGCTATAACACTCATCTCCTATTCATCCTGCTCGCCCATTCTACTTATACTTTCGTCCTCTCTCACTCATCAGTTCCCCAGCTACAAGCTTCCTCTCTCATTTCTCCTGCTCTCTCATTCCAATCATACTTCCCTCCTGCTCTCTCATTCAAAAGTTCCCCAGCTACAACCATCATGTCCCATTATTCCTCCTCCCCTCCCTTAACTCCCCACCCCCAACCTCTTCCTGTTTCCCATTGCACATCACCTTGGTAGAGGGTGTCGTAGCCAGCAACCATCTTTGTTTACTATTTACTCACTTGATTCTATTCCAACATGTGACATATGTGTTTAAGGACGACATGGAATGTAACACAGACAGGACTCTCGACCCTATCATCACTATTTTTTTTATGCTTACCTCTAGGCAGTATAATACTTCGTTGCTGTATCACAGACGTCATGATATTCATTCTCAATTATTGCATATTTTAAAACCTTTTATAGTAATTAATTATAATGTAATAGTGTGCCATGTAAATGCTGATTGAGTGTACAAGGACTGTTGCATCTGATGCTCTTTAAGAAAAAGTTATGACAGGCGAATAATGTCTCTCAAGACACACACTGTAAGTTTTAAAAATCTAATTTATTTAAAAACTAAAAACACTATATACACAACACAATCAAACACTATATACACACTATTTTCACTATATACACAGTACACTATTATTCTTGAGACGACTAGGCAGGTCCTCGCCCCACCAATGTCTGGAGGAGAAGAGTTTGCTCCTGGAAGCGAGCGGTGGCGGTGTGGAGGATCTCCGCCATGACGTGCTGAGCCTGTAGCTGGTGCTGCAGCTCCAGGATTCCCTCATGCTGGCCCCGAACCTGGGCCCGCAGCGCACAGGGCTCTCGCCGCACTTCCTCCCTAGCATCCACACCTTCCTACTCCTCTTCCTGCTCACTATCATTGTACACTTTCGTCCAGGTCCTTGGTTCACATGGTGGATGAGCCCATTGTTAAACACAGAGCGTACTCACTGCCTTCATTCTCAAGGGGTAGAACCTCGACCTTGGAGACACCCATCACGGTAGCCCTGTAGTGTGGTCCTCTTCATCGCTCCACAGCAATGG